>JAVXUL010108102.1:0-18646 GCA_035590515.1 Trichilia minutiflora
TTATCAGTTCATCACAGATGTCACCAAGTTTATAAGTGGGTGCATGTCATCTCTTTTGATAATGATCCAACTTGAGTTACCCCATGTTAATATCCTCTCAAAAATGGACCTTATGACAAACAGAAAGGAAATTGAAGAGTAGGTTTCTTGTTATGTTTTAATCTCAAAGTTAAAATCAATCTTGAATCAAGAACACTCAAAGAAAACGAAGAACTTGAAAACTGTAAAACTTGTAAACTCAGAAAACAACAGAAAGAAAAAACACTCAGAAAAAAAGTTTACGTGATTCAATTTAGATCAAACCTACATCCATGATCAAACCCAATGGGTCCAGTCTCTTGTATGATTATCAGAGAATGTTTACAAAGGAATATTACATCAAAAAAATTCACACACACAAAGAAATCATAGCCCTAATACAGTTTCAATCTTGTGAAATCTAGAATCTTGAATTCGTTATTTCAATCTTGTGAAATGATAGAAGTGTCATTAATGAATAAACTGAAGACCTTATACAGTCAAGGGCATAACATCATTTTCTTCAATTAACAGAAAATAATGACTTTCGGATTCCTTGATCTTCTTCTTCATTTGCTGAACATTTTCTTGACAGTTAACATTTGCAGAATATGTGATCAATCTTCCATAAATCTCCACCTTGATCAAATAATCTGTAATAGACTTGAGGATCCCATCAGGTTCTCAAACTTATTTCTAAGTTTTATCAACTTCCAGCAAGTTTAAACATAGCTGAAATTTGCTGGATACCAAAACCTTTGTTAGCATATCTGTCGGATTCACTTGAGTATCTATCTTCACCATTTGAATCAATCTTGAATCCACAACATCCTTTATAAAATGCAGTCTTACATCTATGTGCTTGGACCTTTCATGAAAGACTGGATTTCTGACCAAGTGCAAAGCACTTTGATTGTCACAATGAAGCTTTACACATTACTGATTCAACCTAAGTTCTGTTATCAATCCTTTCAGCCACAATGCCTCCTTTACTGCTTCAGTTGCTGCTATGTACTCGACTTCTGTTGAAGACAAGGCTACAATATGTTGAAGACTTGACTTCAACTGATAGTGCAACCTTTCAAGTTAAACACATAGGTTGATAAAGATCTTCTCCTGTCAACATCACTTGCATAATCAGAGTCTGTGAATCCTTCTAGCAAAACACCTCCTGAAGAGTTCCTTCCATATGTCAGCCCCAAGTCTGAAGTGCCCTTTAAGTACCTGAGGACCCATTTTACAACCCTCCAATGTTCCTTCCCCGGGTTGCTCATGTATCTGCTCACCACACTAATTACATGAGATAGATCTAGTCTTGTACAGACCATGGCATACATAAGGCACCCAACCACATTTGTATATGGTACTGACTTCATTTCTTCTTGCTCTTCATGGCTTTGAGGTTCATTTAGTTTTAACAATTTGAAATGTTGAGCATAAGGAGTTAGAACAGACTTAGCCTCATCCATTCTGAATTTCTTCAAGATTTTCTTGATGTAATATTTCTGTGATAACTTTAGAATACTTCTATTTTTGTCCTTGAGTATCTCCATGCCTAGAATTCTTGTAACACTCCCTAAGTCTTTCATTTCAAATTCAGAGTTCAACAACTCTTTCAATTTTGTCACTTGCTGTCTCTTTGAGCATGCTATGATATATCATCTACATATAACAGCAACAAAGTCACCTGTCTTTGTTGTTTTCATGTATATGGAGCTATCATAGGATCTCCTTTTGTACTCGGATTCATTCATAAATGAGTTGAATCTCTTGTACCATTGCCTTGGGGACTGCTTAAGCCTATATAGAAACTTTCTGAGCAAACAAACCTTTTTCTCATCACCAGCAACCTTGAAACCTTGAGGCTACTCCATATAAATCTCTTCTTCTAAGTCCCCATATAAGAATGCTGTTCTGACATCCATTTGATCCAATTCTAGATCAAAAACAGCAATTAGTGTAAGGAGAATCCTGATGGATGTGTGTTTAACTACAGGAGAGAAAACCTCATTATAGTCTACACCTTCTTTTTGTGTAAACCCTTTAGCAACCAGCCTTGCTTTAAACCTTGGAGGGTCATCTTTGTTTAAGCCTTCTTTAATCCTGTAAATCCATTTTAAGCCAATGATCTTCCTTTTTTCTGGTTTCACTACTAAATCTCAGGTCTGGTTCTTTTTGAGTGAGGTCATTTCTTCTCTCATTGCATTCATCCACTATCTCTTGTTCTCACCAAATGTGGCTTCCTCAAAGGTTCTTAATTTATCAGCATTCAGGTTTTCTGTCATAATTAGAGTATATGAGATCATGTCAGCATATGCATACCTTGCTAGTGGTCTCACTTCCCTTCTTTTTCTATCCCTTGCCAGCTGATAGTCTTGAAGGTTGTCATGAATCTCTGATCTCTCTTCTTCTTCTATCCATTCTGGTTTACTGCTTCCAGATTGCTCCACCTTAAACTCAACTTTATTTTCATCAGATGAGTTTCTGGGAGTACTTGCAGAAGATTGGAAATGCTCCCTCATTATTGAATCTTCATGAAATATGATATCCCTACTGATGATGTATCTACTTTGATTACCTTCATTGCACCATAATTTGTATCCTTTGACACCTTGTGGGTAACCTATGAACCTTCCCTTCACTGCCCTCTAATCCAACTTACCTCTTTTAACATGTGCATATGCTTGACATCCAAATATTCTGAGGTTCTCTAGATCTGGAGGCTTTCCTGACCACATTTCTTCTGGTGTCTTCAACTTTAGAGCAGTTGATGGACTTCTGTTAATGACATATGCTGCCGTGCTCGCAGCTTCAGCCCACAAGAACTTTGGCAGATTTGATTGTATCAACATGCATCTTATTCGATCCATTATAGTCCTATTCATCCTCTCTGCTAATCCATTCTGCTATGGGGTGTATATGACAGTTTGCTGCCTTGTAATTCCCTGCTGTTTGCACCATTCACTGAACTTGTCATTGCAGAATTCCATCCCATTATTTGTTCTTAAGTTTTTCAGCTTCAAACCTGTTTGATTTTCAGTCAGCAGCTTCCACTCTTTGAACTTAAGGAACACCTGATCTTTTGATTGTAATATGTGAACTCAAAGCTTCCTAGACCAGTCATCAATGATAGTGAGGAAATACCTAGCACCATTAGGAGTTTTGACTTGAGCAGGACCCCACAAATCAGTATGAACATAAACAAGAGGTCCTCTGGTCGTGTGGTTTGTAGTTTTAAACTTCAATCTGGTATTCTTGCCCAACACACAATTTTCACGAAACTCTAGTGGTCCTAATGGTTCACTCCCAAGCAGCCCTTGTCTATGAAGTTCCCTTAATCCTTTTTCACTAATGTGTGCAAGTCTCAGATGCCACATTCTAGTCCTATGATTTGTTTTTTCTTCTGAAGTTGTGAGATTAATCCTGGAATCTAATGTACTCAATACATATAACCCATTCCTCAATTCTCCCTTCATAAAGACTAGGGACCCTTTAGAAACCTTTAGGTTACTATCAAAAATCTTGATAGTATATCCTAAATGATCTAGCACACCTAATGAAACAAGATTCTTCCTTAGACTAGCCACATACCTCACTTCATTTAACTATCTTACTACTCCATCAAACATCCTTACTTTGACAGTACCTATTCCAGCTATTTGGCATGACTCATTGTTTTCTAAGAGTACCTTTCCTCTCTCACAGTAAGTAATAGAATCAAAGAAAGATTTATATGTACATATATGAAAAGAACACCCTGAATCCAATATCCATTCACTGTCTAACCTTTCTTTGGTGGCAACAAGGAGATTAACACTCTCATAGCCTTCATTGGACACCTCTGAAGCTACTGACACATCTCCTTTCTCCTTCTGCTTTTCTTTCTTCTTTTTCTTTCTTTCAGGACAATCCTTAATGAAATGTCCTTCCTTGTGACAGAAGAAACAAGTTCTCAATTTCCCTTTAGACTTTGATCTTGCTTGCTTATTCTTTTCTTGTTTATTTTCTGACCTTCCTTTTGCAGTGAGTCCTTCTCCTGTTAAATTACCAATGCTATTTTTCCTCTTCTCTTTAGTGTTAAGTGCATTCTTTATATCTTGAAGAGATATGGGCTCTTTGCCGAGTGTCATGGTATCAATGAAATGCTCATAAGAACTGGGAAGAAAACTCAGCAAGATCATGGCAAGATCCTCATCAGGTAGCTTTGCATCTAGATTATCAAGATCTATAGTAATCTTGTTAAATTCATCAAGATGATCCTTAACAGATCCTCCTTCTTCCATTGTCAATGTGTATAATCTTCTCTTATGGTAGAGACGATTATCAATGGATTTGGACATATATCTTACCTCTAGTTTCTCCCACAATCCAGCTGCTGTATCTATATTCAAGGCTTGAATTTCCCTCATAACCCCATCACTCAAACTCAAGATAAGGGCACTATATGCCTTTTTCAGCACCTCTTCCTTTCTTTCTTGTGACCAGGACATAGGTAAGCCATCCTCACCGTGCAGAGCCTGCTCCAGACCTTGATGAACCAGCAAAGCTTTCATTTTAATTTTTCAAATATTAAAATCATTCTCCCCATCAAACCTATCAAGTTCTAGTTTCGTTTGAGCCATTCTCAATCAACAAGGCTCTGATACCACTTGTTAAGACTCAAAGAATAAACTCAAACCAAGAATTCGATTACTAGAAATGATAATTAGAAAGAATTGAAACCAAATACAGAATGCAAGAAACAAGAATCTGCAAAACTAGAAAATAAAAGAAAACTCAAGAAGCAGATTTACGTGGTTCGGTTTATGAAAAACCTACATCCACAATCAGACCTAATGGATCCAGTCTATTGTATTAATTTCATAGAAGTTTACAGAGAAGAGAACTGAACAAAAGCAATTTCACACACTGAAGAATTAATGGCCCAATCCCTTTAAATCATCAGCAAGAAACCAAGGTTTCTAGAACTTGCAGAATCGTTTTTATTTTCTTGGTCATTTACCAAACTGTCATTAATGAAAACACTGCAGGCATTAAACATGGAAGGATATAATCATCAATTCCCGTTATTAACTGATTTTAATGAACTTGAATTGCCTTGTACTTCTTCTCCAATTTGCAGAAACTTCTCACCATCACTGCAACTGCTGAATTACTTGATCAAACCTCATAGCAGCTCAAGCAGTTTGAACAAGATGCAATTTGGTGTAAAAGCTGAATTATAAAATGTGACAATAGGTCTATAAATGCTTTGTCTAAGAATCCAATTTGTTAAGAAAGGTCTAAACACATTGAAATTAAATATCATTTCATTTATGAAAAGATAGATAAGGGGAAAGTAAAATTGGAATATGTAAGCACAAAGGCACATATTACAAATCTTTTCACAAAGTTTTTGCCATTGAGTAGTTTAAAAATTTAAGAGACAAGTTAAGGATATTATCCAAAACTTGGATCAAGAGAGATATTTGTTGAAGTCACGTGCAAGAAGCATTGATCCAAATCAAGCATTTAAATAGGAATATAGTTTGAGTGCCGCAAGATAAAAGGAGTCAAAATATAATCTCTTAAATGTATGGAATGTTCCTTATCTTTTGCATTTTTTGTTAAATTTCAAATTCAGTAAAATTTATTTATCTCTTTCTCACAAATTATCATCAATTACAAATTTAAGTTTAACAATTTCTGAAAATGACACGGTTACATGTCTTTCTCTCTTGAATTTAATTTTTATAAGATTTTGCATCATTAATTAATCTTCCTTGTCAGTATGTAAAGGTCGGCCATATATATATATATATATTTGCAGGCCCTGAGAATTTTACGATTTGACATAATTCTCCAGAGATCATGTCCCTTGCAGCTTTGTATTTGGATAGCATCATATGCAACAAATTTTTCTGTCTTTGAGCAGATTAATTGACAACTGAATATTCCAAATTTCCGATAAGTTTAATTGCATAAAATATACAGCATTCATATCCCAGCACTCCTCATCAAATCAACCACTCCTCTCTTGAATTTCAAGAACCATTTGAGAAAGGTACCAATGTATTAGGAAATTATCACCTCCCTTGGGAAATGAATCTCATCCACTCAGTAACTCAGGGACAATACGGGAAGTCAGAAACCAAATCAATTATGCCTATTCCTTTTTGACGTAATTTACTTTATCGTACAGCCATTGTAATTTGTATACAAGTCAATGAATTATTTACTCGTGTGAGTGTGTGGAAGACATTCTATCATTCTTGTTTAGTTCCTAAACAATGAAATTACATTAATTAGAATGAAGGGATGTGTATGTTTTAAAGGAAAAACAAAAAGGGTACGAGGACTTTCTTAGAAGTTACCCGTCCTAATGCTTCTTTTTTCCGAAATAAAAACTCTGAAATTCTAATCAAATTTTGGTGTAATAGTGATGATAGATGATTACATATCCAGTCTTGACTCAATAATATCTTATTACATATATACGTACAATTACTATTTATATTTTACGTTTAAGGAGGAAGTACATGCACAGTATATATACTGCAGTTATTCTTACCAACAGGATGTTGTAGTACAATAACTGAGTAATCTACAATATCTTTACATTCATATTTATTACAATTAACTGATTTGTTAGTACTTTTAAAAGAAATATATGGACATGGGATTATGTGCATGCGGCATCTCAGATGTATTCTAGATTTCTTGGATTTTTAATGATATTATTTCAATTTATTTTATCAACCATTTTTTATATTTTATTTTATTAACTACAGATTATAACTTATTAAAAATATATATAATTTTGATTTATTTATTCGATCACAGTTCAACTTTGGTCATTTTTTGATCTGTCGTAATTTAACGTGAAAACGCAGTACTACAACCATAAAGCTATATATGAAACCACATTGGTATTTTATTTCCTTTGTTTAGTACAATATTTTACTGCAGACACAAATAAGTTATCAAAAACAATGAAACGAACGGATCAATCAAGCTTCAAATCCCCACCTCCGGTAGTTCGAATGACGACTTCAGATCAATTACAGTCCTCATTAATACCTTCAAACCCTGCATAGACATTTGAAAACAAAAGGAGAAAATTAAAACATTAAAAGCTGTACAACTGAAAACATCATTGTAACTCTAGATGCTATAATAATCGTTATCCATACTGTTGATAAGAAATGTTGATAACACCCGAAGCAGTATCAGCAATGGTAGCAAAAGCTTCTTGAGACAAGTCAATGGTTCCTCTACAGGATGCTGGTGGACAGAGGTCGACAATCTTCACCACCACCGCTCTGCTTTCCTGACAAGGAAATGGAGTTCCAGCGTTTGTCCCGCTCACACAATTCACTTGATAATATTGCCCGCAAGCAGCACCATCATTCCATAGAGCTTCACTGGCTGCCGCTATCATTACCCCTTGATCTTCGAAACCGTAACAAGCAGAAGCTGAAACAGAAACACAAAAATATATTCATTTGCTCATGCATAGATATACTTAATTTGTCAATATAATGAAATTAATCAAATAGAATAATATTAATTATTGAAATACTTACGCATGTAGGGTGGAGTGTAATAGGTTGCGGTCCCGGAATTTTGAGCGGAAGCTAATGAAGTGTAGAATCTCAGAATTATGCATGACAGAAGAAAGAAGTAAATATTGCTAGACTTCTTCATTTGAAATGCCATTGATGTCAAGGAACAAAATTAGCTGTAGCTAGGTTCGGAGAAGAAAAATATAATGCTATATATGACAGCTAAAGCTTGGAAGTGCTATGATACTCCGCATGGAGATATGAAGGATTATTTATTTATAGGGTGAGATGTTCATAATTAATTGATAAATACAAAGTTTTTATTGATTTATTTTGAGATTTTGTTGCATAAAGCAATTTTTTTTTGTAACTGAGGGCGGTCATGTATCCAGGCCTCAGGGAAATTCCAAAACAAATTCCCCGCAGGCCGCATCGTTGTATATAGGACCGTATATTCCTGTACAAAGTTTTCAGAAAGATCAACATTTAGCGGTGTGATACCCAACAGAAACTTTTCATCGAACAGGGTTGATTATCTGAAATTGAAGCCTCTTAAATTTATTTGTACAAGAGAAAATACAAGCTCTGTGATGGGTGGTTATTAAATTAAATATTTTATATATATTAGACACGTATCATATAATCTTTAGAAGTTATAGTTCAATGATTTTTGGGTAATATCTATCTGTTTGTACTACATTTTGCAAGGGCCGGGCAAACTTGCAAAATTTATTTGTGGAGAAGAAACGAGTCTTCTGTTGAATAAGGAAGCCCGCCTAAATTTCGGGGAGAATACACTTAGGTCAAATGAGTTAACATATTCATAGACTTTAACACCACTTTTAACCCAAATCTTTAAGGCATTAGATATATGGGTCCATTCTATTTATATGTTATTCATTTGCTTTTTAACTTTATAATGTGGGACTTTTTTTACTTCACACACTCACACTTGATATCCTAACAAGCTTTCCTTCAAGTATGAGTCTTTTCTACATTAGACTTGGGCCTTTCTTACTCTCCCTTAAATGAAAGCTTTTTTTTTATTCAATTATCACGGTATTTTTAAGAGTCCATACTCCTATCAAGCCCAACCCACTTATCCCGAAGTCTGCGCCTGCCAATACTCCACTCAGAGTCACATGAGAGGCGAAAGTGCTCTTTTTCTCTAGGAGCCGCGCCTTGCAACTCCATCTTGAACTAGCCCACTCTCTTTGGGCTATCCTCCTTGGGCCATCCTTCTTGAGAGTCTATAGCTCTTCATCATTCCTCATGAGGGCAGCAATCACGAGAATAATCACCGTCTCTATACTTGCATCCCTTCCGAATTATTGACTCTAATACCACTTGTTGAATCAGGGGAAGCCCGCCCAAACTCCGGGGAGAATACATTTAAGCCAAATGAGTTAACACATTTATAGATTTGAACACCACTTCTAATCCCAAACCTTAAGGTATTGGGTTTATGGGTCCATTCTACTTATATATTACTTATTTACCTTTTAACTTTTTAATATGAGACTTTTTTCACTTTACACACTCACACTTGATATCTTAACATCTTCTTGATCTCCGAAATCGGCTATCGTCATAAAGAAGAATATGAGTGGTACACTTCTAACACTCTTAGAGTGCTGATTCAAAAAGAAAATGACTATAATATTCTTTAAAATAGAGAATAAAAAAGTGAGGGCCATAATTTTTTCTCCTCTCACATATGAAAGTGATTATAATACTCCTTAAAATAGAGAATAAAAAAGTAAGGGTCATAATTTTTTCTCCTCTCATCTATTGGAGTGCAGGCCCATTTTGTGAAGATATTTATCTTACATGCAATGGTATTTTGAAAATTCTTTATTATAATTAAGTTGTAGGTGACCTTTTTAGTGAGATTTATTTTCCTACTTTTGAATTTATTGTATTCAGCCTAATGCTCCTTATAGTTTGGTGAGCTTTTTGTTCTCCATTGAACCCTTTTCCTTTTAGAAATCTTGAAAAGCAATCTTTGTGATATTTTTAGAATGCGTCTTCAAAAAGTTGTCCTGATCAGTTTTGCGAAGTGATTCTATTAGTTTTGTTCTCTTTGCAAATCAAAGCCCTTTAGGTGTCAAAATAGAGTGTCAAAATAGCAGCCAAATTTTATTATTTATAATAAATCTAATAACTCTAATGGGTGTTTAACGATAATTATTTTTTTAAAATCTAAATAAATACAAGATTAATTATGATCAATAATATCTTAATAAAAATATAATTGAAAATTTGATGAATAGTTAAGTTAATTTTGAATATTGATCCTATATCCTAATTCGACGGAAAGAGCTCTTTGAATTATAAGCAGGCTGTTGCACCACATCGAACCGGGGAGCCCACCCAATCACCGGGGAGAACACACTTAAGCCAAATGAGTAAACACATTCATGGACTTGGACACCACTTCCAACCCAAAATCTTAAGGTATTAGGTCTATGGATCCATTCCACTTATATATTACTCATTTGGCTCTCAATTCTCCAATATGGGACTCTTTCACTTCACCCACTCATACTTGATATACTCACACTTACAATCTCATTGTGTTTTTTTTTTTTAAATTATGAAATATTTTACTTTATTTGTTACAATATCTGTTATGAGATTGGCCTTTGAAGCAAGTAAGAGATGAAAATCTTGTATGTTCTATGTATATTTGTATAATGATCATAAAGTAAGTCAAGCTCTGTAAGGACTAAGGAGTCCCATGTGATTGTTTCAAAGGACACAATTAGAAACTCACCCATATTATAACATCCATTGCCCCTTTTCTTCTTTTCTTTTCTTTTCTTTTCTTTTCTTTTCTTTTCTTTCTATATTTTAATACATGATAATTAATTATTTAAATATTCCACTTCTTGATCAACAGATTCAACACAAGTGATTCTACTTTTGGTAGATCAACAACATAAGTCATTCTATTTTTGGTAATAATTCTCTCCCTTGACAATTTGATATTTCTTTTATTTCTTTTATTAATGTGTTATGGATAAATTATATGTCCTGATCAATCTTATTCATTTTCCAATCTATTTTAATATCGAAATTTGGGTAATTTTTTTTCTTAATGAAGAAAATTATCCAATAATTTGATGATTAAAAGGAATAAATATAGAGAGCAATCATGAGCATCCATGGAATGCAATGTCAACAAAAGGAACCATGTTATAGGCTTTTAAAAGTGGTCCTTAAATCTCAAGCCTAGCTCATCAACAATAACCTTTTAAATTTTGGGTTTATTCAACTTTTTAAAAAAAATAGTTTCTTAAGTCTTAACCAAAGAGGGCAAGAACTAATAGAATTGGAACTTGACTTGGAAACTAGAGGTACTTGAGTTCAATAATGGCACAATATATATAGCTTTCAAAGTTTATTACTAACTATTGGGATCATTTTTTTTTTTTGTGGGTGTGGGTGTGGGTGTCTTGTGATAAATAATAAAGTAAGAAAATATGCTTAATAATTTATTTTGTAAAAATGAATTGGACACTTTCTTGTTCTTTAACTTAGAATTTAAAAAGAGAGAGAAAGAGAAGAAGAAGAAAAAATCATTTTACAGGTCTGAGTGAGATTTGGAAGTGGAATCATTGATTGTAATTTTTTATTTTGATGATGATGTGATTAGCATCATCTCTAGTAAACATGCTAACAACTATTACATTATTTGCTTAGGTTAATTATAACTAATATTAATTAAAATCAAACTATATTTAAAACAATCTTTTTTGGTGGGATTTAGATTTTGAATTTTTTCTTTCATACCTTTATATTATTAGAGCTTTTGTATGCAAATCTTTTGACAAAAACAAAAAAAAAAAATTATCCCTAATCATTGTTTTTAACAAAATTATGTAATTATATTAACATACTAGTCTTTTTAAAGATATATGATAAGAGAAATGAAATGTCACACTTTAAGAATTTCAAAGGTGACCAACAGGAGACAAGGTTGCCCCAATCTCTTAAATCTCATATTGTCCTAATAATTGACCATTTAATATTTATAATTTATGATATACAGATCATAGACTTACATAGAGAGCTTAATTCAAACAACAGATATACAACACATGCAAGAGACATCAGGTATGAATAATCGGCTTCATACCTGACATATATTTATCCATACACTTATATCCACATGTCAAATGTCAATTAGAACTCAAATTGTACACTAGATTATCCTGTCCAAAACGTAATAACTATGCGTGAATGAACTCACTCCCTAGTAACTACGCTTCAGTATCTACTCTATTTAGTTGTCTTTCAAAAGCTACTATGAGCTCAGTATGCCCTGCAAAACTGTGAGAGGGTAGGAGACTTAATGAATGGATAAAATTATAAATAACATAAATCAAACGAGAGATGAAATTAAAATCTGTAGAAGTTTGCTCCAAATAACAGCAAGGATCACGTGTAGAATGAAGACAACAGCAAATAAATTCAAGGGCATTCTGGTCATTAGGAATGAAGTGTTTGAATTTCTGTTAAGTCAAGATTCAAAGATCTTGGTTCTTGTTTTCTTGATCTTGGAGTCTTGATCTTGTTCTTGATCTTGGTGGAGCCAAGGTGGAGCTGAGTTGTCATTCATATATGTGCTTTGTATTTTCTGGAAACAGAGTGTGTGAAAATAATAGCAGAAAGCATTTTTTCCTCTTGAAAATATTTCTCTCAATTGTTCTTGGTTTTGTTCTCGGAAGATTATATTCTTTCATATTCTTTACTTTGTTTCTAACTTGTGTTAGTAGTATTCTTCTTCTATTTTGTTATTCTTGTTTCTGGGTGAGTTGGTGCTGATTGAAAACAAGCAGAAGGTGGTCTCGGGTGGTAGACTGGAAGCTTTCTTCTTGCTGTTGGTTGCAGAATTCTGGGCAGAGTTACATCACAAGTTTATACAAGGCACCGAAGCCAGCTCATCAAAAACTAATTCCATAACAACTTCAACAAGCAAATATTTGTTGAAGTGTCTTTTGTCCCTGCCTAATTCACCCACTTACTGATCATCAATCTTCTGTATTCCAATCCATAGCAACTCCAATGCTACTCACCTATTAATCTGAGAGTCATAGCTTTATAATCTCCACCTTGATTCTGATATTAATAGGTCATCATTTCTCTTCTTCATTTTATTCCTCATCAGCTGCACACTTAATGAACATTCTGTGTTCTGTTTCAAGTTTGTTCCTGCAGTCTTCTTGCAAGCTTATTCCTTGCACTTAACAAGCTTCCCTTACTTCTTTCAAGCATGTTCTTCTATACTCAAGTTCATCATTTGTAAACAAAAATTGAACTTAATAGCAACCACCACCTTCATCAAAGCATCAGCAACATTTTCATTTGTATGCGCTTAATACAACTCAATCTTTCCATCAGCGAAAACATCCCTGATAAAGTGCAGCCTAACATCTATGTGCTTAATTCTTTCATGAAAAACCTGGTGCTTTGCTAACTGAATAGCACTTTGGCTATCACAATACAATTCTGCAGCTTTAATTTCCTGTTTTATCTTAGCTATCAAGCCCTGTAACCATATTGTTTCTTTAACTGCTTCAGCAATTGCTATATACTTAGCCTCTATGGTTGATAATGCAATCATATGCTACAATGATACTTTTCTGTTTATTGTACAAACTTTAAAGCTGAATACAAACCCTATTATAGACATTCTTCTGTCTAAGTCCACTGAATAATCAACATCCACAAAACCTGTCAGTCTTTATGTCTCTCCATTGTTCCTTCCATACACAAGACAATGCTTGAGAGTCCTCTTCAAGTGTCTCAACAACCATTTTACTGCTTTTCAGTGTTCTATACCTGGATCACTTAGAAATCTACTTACTACACTTACTCCATAGGTTAGATCTGGTCTGTAATAAATCATTCCATACATCAAGCTTCCAACAACACTTGAGTAAGGAATTAGTTTCATCAGAGCTTTCTCATCTTCAGTTTTTGGACTCTGATTCTTTGATAGCTTAAAATGTGCTGCCAAAGGAGTGACCATTGGTTTTGCATCATACATTATGAACTTGCTCAACACTTTCCTGAAGTAAGCTTCCTATGACAGCTTTATTATTCCAGCTTCTCGATTTCTCAGTTAATCTATACCAAGAATTCTTTTAGCAACTCTTAAATCCTTCATTTCGAACTCAGCATTCAGCTTCTCTTTTAGTTCAGATATCCTGCTTTTATTTTTACTCAATAGCAATATGTCATCAACATATATTAGAAGAAATACCAAGTCTTCAATATCTGAACCTTGATAGTAGATGTAATGATCGTATTCACTCCTTGAATATCCAATGTTCTTCATAAACTCATCAAACTTCAGATTCTATTGTCTTGGTGCTTGCTTTAAATCATATAATGACTTCCTTAGCAGATATACTAAGTGCTCAGATCCCTTTTCAATAAAGAATTCTGGTTGTTTCATTAGTATTTCTTCATCCAAGTCTTCATGTAAGAAAGCTATTTTTACATCTATTTGTTCTAACTCTAGATCAAATGTAACCACCAATAACAGCATCAATCTGATGGAGGAATGTCTTACAATAGGTGAAAATACTTCAGAAAAGTCTATCCCCTCTCTTTGAGTAAACCCCTTTACAACCAATCTTACTTTGTACCTTACTCCCCCACCTATTTATTTCTTCTTCTTGAAAATCCATTTGCTGTCAACAACCTTTCTGTTGTCTGGATTCTCAACCAATTCCTAGGTTCTATTCTTCCTTAGAGAGCTCATTTCTTCACACATTGCTTCATGCTATATTTTTGCATCAGGTCCTTTTAATGCTTCTATCATCGTAGTAAAGATATCATTCTCTACTTTCTCAGCTGTCAGAAGTCCATATTCTACTAGATCAACATATCCAAATCTCTTAGGAGGATTAATTGTTCTTTTTTCTCGATCTCTTACAAGTTTGTAACTTATGTCAATGTCATCTTGAGCTCTCCTTTCTTCTTTGTTAGTTGAAGCATCTGCAAACTTTTCAGAATTGTCATGATCTGTATGCTTATCTGTCTCCATTATCTCTTTGGTTTGAGGTTTAAACTCCACCTTCTTTTGTAACCTCTTTAAGTCATCTTCATTGAAAGCTTTTGTCTCCTTTGTAGTTGAAGTACTAACCACAATTCCTTCTTCTACAAATCTAACATCCCTGCTTACAATGCATTTTGCTTCCTTTCTATTATAGCACCAGATCTTCAACCCTTTGACTCCTTCTGGATACCCTATAAAGATACCTTTTACAGCCCTTGGTTCAAGCTTCTATTGCCTTATATACGTATAGGAAGTACAGCCAAATACTCTTAGATTATCAAGAGAAGGTTTTACACCTGTTCCAACTTCTTTAGGAGATTTGAACTTCAAGGTTGAAGAGGGACACCTATTTCATATGTAGGCTGCAATGACAACTGCCTCTACCCAAAAATTCTTTGAGGGGTCCAGCACACAGTAGCATACATCTGACTTTATCAAGCCAAGATCTATTCATTCTTTCAATCACCCCATTTTGTTGGGGTGTGTAGACTGCAGTTCTACGTCTACTTATTCCATACTTGCTGCAAAATCTATCAAAGGCCAAGTTGTAGAACTCAAGTCTATTATCTGTCCTAAGAACTTTAATCTTCTTATTCTTCTGATTTTCAATAAGTTTCTTTTACTCTTTAAATTTTCCTAGCACCTGATCCATGTTTTTCAAAGTGTATACCCACACTATCCTTGAGAAATCATCAATCAAGGAAAGAAAGAATCTAGATCCACCTAGTGATATAATTTGTGCAGGCCTCCCCACATCTATATGTACATATTCTAAGATTGAACTTGATACAAGTATTCCTGGTTCAAACTTTGTTCTGTGATGTTTGCCAAGTATGCAACATTCAGAGAACTTTAGTTTACTCCTTGCACAAGAACACAATGAGCCATTCTTCTTCAACTCTAACAATCCTTTCTCTCCTAGATGTCCTAGTCTTTGGTGTCATACTAACAACATGTTGCACTTTTTCCAAAAGTTGTATTCACATACCCAGTGATTATTTCAACATTCTTTCTCACAGCCTTCATGACAATCAAGGCTCCTTTACATACCTTTAAAACTCCATCTTGAGCCTTAAAACTAAAGCTAATTGATTCTAATACTCCTAGAGAAACTAAATTTCTCTTTAAATTCGAAACATACCTTTCATTTTGCAAGTCTAACATAGTTCCATCTTTTAGTTTTATCCTAATTGTTCCAACTCCCTTAACTTCATAGGTAACATTATTCCCTAACATAACTCTTCCAAAATTATCAAAAGTTAAGTTTATAAAGGAAGACTTATTAGGACACATATGGAAACTGCATCTGGAGTCTAATATTTATTCATGATTCGAGTAGCTTCCTTTGGTGTAGCCATAAGTAAGTAAACTTCTTGAAAGTTGGCTTCTGTCACACTTGCAGTTTCTGGTTTCTGGTTCTTGGCCTTTTTCTAGTTCTTCCTTTCAGGTTAATCTCTCTTAAAATGCCCCTCTTTGTGACAGTGAAAACACATCAAGACCTTACTTCTAGATTTTGATCTTGAATCCTTCTTTCCTTTACTTTCTCTTCTGTTTGATCTTTCTCTCACATTCAGACCTTCACCACTGCTTATTTCTTTGTTCTGGCTTCTTCTGTTTAGTTCTATAGAGCTTAGAGCATTCTTGTAATCATTCATTGAGAGAGCAGTCCTTCCATAGAGAAGTGTGTCAATGAAATGCTCATAAGAATTAGGTAGAAAACTTAAGACTAGCATTGCTTGATCTTCATCTTCAACCCTTACATCTACTATCTCAAGATCTATGACCAGTTTGTTAAACTTATCAAGATATTCAATTAAACCTCTTTCTTCAAGGTGTAACGCATACATTTGTTTCTTTAGATATAGCCTTTTAACAATTGATTTTTGCTAATATTTGTCATCCAGCTTTTGCCAAATGCCCCTGGTCGTGGTTTCTTTAATCACCTCTCTCAAGACTTTATTAGACAAAGAAAGGATCAATGCACTCCTAGCCTTCGTTTGGATTTCTTTTACTTCAAACTCAGAGAACTCCTTTCCCTACACTTTAATTCTTCATCCTTTAAAGCATAATCCATTCCCTCATGTTCAAGAAATGCCCTCATTTTCAGTTTCCAGATTGAGCAGTCAGTTTTTACCTGTGAACTTATCAATGGTGAATTTGGTAGTCACCATCTTGAGTCCTTTAACTTTCTGGCTTCAAGTCTTTACCCCTGTCATCAGTCTTCCTTCTAGTTTGCCTTGTTCTCCACTGACTCTGATACCACTTATTGAGCAAACATCATGATCCTAATAGAATATTACCAAACCATCGGACTATACTAGCAAAGAACTCGAACAATTAGCTGGTGAAATAGAATCAAGAAACTATCTCTTAATTCTCGCATCAAACCCCTTTGAATACAATCTTGAATGAAAACAAAACAATCACGCAAGAAAACAAAGTAATCTGGAACTGTAAGAAAATTTGAAAATGTCAATCGAAAACACAGAACAAAAAAACAATGAACAAAGAAGAAGAAGAAGAAGAAGAGATCAAGTTAAAAACAAGAAAGCAAAGCGGAATAACAATTCTAAAGAAATGATTTTCCTTCTTCTTGTATTAAACACAAAGAATGAAGTCTTTTCATACATACTCCCAATTATAGATAAGCAAGCGTATACAAGGCACCGAAGCCAGCTCACAAAAAACTAATTCCATAACAACTTCAATAGGCAAATCTTTGTTGAAGTGTTTTTTGCCCCTAACTAATTCACCCACTTGCTGATCATCAATCTTGTGAATTCCAATCCATAGCAACTCCAATACTACTCACCTATTAATATGGGAATCATAGCTTCACATTATTCTTATTTATTAGTTACAAAATTTTTAAAATTAGAAAGAAAATTACAAAAATTACAATTAAAAATTAAGATTAGAATGGAAAAATTAGAGAGATGGTCGTTATATATATGATATTAAATTGATCATACCGCTAGTCGAAACCCCGCCTACATGCCAAATTTGGGAAAAGACGATGTCCCCTTCTCATGTACAGCATCCACAACTGGTTTCCAAGCTTCTACTTGCTCTTTTGTACAAATTCTTGGAGTGTGCAGATACTTTCAATTCAAGCATGCAACATTAAGAATAACTGTATAAAGCAGTATCAAAATTTTCATTTTCCTTGGGGTTTTCATTAATCTTGTCTATGCATTGTTGTCTGTTGACATATATGAAAGACTTGCACTCTAAATTTTGGGCGTCGATAAAACTTCTCAGTCCTTGTCCTTCTCATTTTTTTCGTTCTTTCTTTTATCGTTTTGTTCCTCTGTTCTTTTTCAATATCTATTTCAAATTGCATATGGCGATTTTTCGAATAAGTGCGTACCTGGAAATAGCAAACATTATGCACTTGTTTCTAACATACTTATTTTTTCTTAATAATTCTCTTTAAGCGTTTGTCAACTATCCTATCAATTCAAAACGAGGCCGATTTTGGATATCTATGATTCTCCCACTCTCTCTGTGTTTTTTTCAATTATCTGTTATATTCCCTCTGATCTGTGATTACACTCATTATTCCATCCATCGCAAAAGAAAGATTAATTCCATTATCAGTTAATTTTTGAATATTATTAACAGGAAGTAAGGTTACAAAAAATAAAGTTGTATAGAAAATGGGAATCTCAAGCAATTTTTTATGGTAGATACTTCACAGTTATAAATTTATAATTTGTAATTTTTTGTTGTTATAAAGTATTATGTTGTTGTGAGCAATTACTTTATCAAAATTAAGACTTTTCTAATTTTTTTTTATATAGAAATCCTAATCTATTTAACTCTAGACAAAGACAAATCAACCATCACGTGAAAAGGGTGGCTCAAGTAAAAATTTAGGGGTGGCAATTTGGGTCACGACACGATTATTCGACACGAATTCGATATAATTAAATGGATTCGGATTTAAAATTTTGACACGAATAATAAATGGGTCGTATTCGTGTCACACGATTAATAATCGTGTCGAATT
>JAVXUL010108166.1:0-18634 GCA_035590515.1 Trichilia minutiflora
GAATGATTAGTGCATCAAATCAACCGTACATCTAAAATTCCTAAAATGATAAGTTCACATCAATTTAATTTAAGGCATATCATTTAACATATGTTTAATATTCTTAACTTCCGCTTAATTTTACAAATAAAATTATAAATTTAATGATGCAAGAAGTCAGTGTTATTTTCAATCTCGAGCATCAGTTAGTCTTTTTTTCCTGACGTCTGTTCCGAGACTGCAAAACAAAGGGGAATCTCAGGGGTAAAATTGGTTTCCCGACGAAAATCCTTCAATGCCTAAGTCAGTAAGGGTTTTGCTTGTGTGCGTGGGGTGAAGAGAGCAAGATAAAAATCAGAAAAAGAAAAGTGCTTCAGAGAATATTTCTCTTGTTCTGTGTGTGTGAGAGTCTGTGCATAAAGGATAGAATGTTTTTTTTTTCTGAATTTCAAAACATACCTCCTATGATTCCTGGATTCTGTATATTAGAAGTATATAATTTCGTACCTTTGAACACGTATTATTGCATGGTTGACATATCTAAAATAGCCTACTACTGAAATCATGGGACGTGGAAAAATATGGTAGTGTCCCTGCCATGTATATCCCAAGGCCTCGATTACATTCCCTAAAACAGGATCTCTAGAGTCTCTGAGACCTGAGTGCAGGCTCCCTGAGACATGAATACTTATCCCTTCCGAGTATTGTTGTTCTTCGAGGCCCCGAACATATGTTCCATTGAGTAGAGCCTCCAGTCTTTGGAATGCTCCCATGCTGCGGGCTATAGCTTTGATGACACCATACAATAGCATTGTGGAAGTCTATATGCTATAGGTGTTCTCGAGTCCCTACTGTTGTATGTGGGATATATTTGTTCAACACCCCGAGGTATAACCCAAAACGACGGTCGTTGGAGACCTTTTTCTTGAGTGTGAATCAACTGTGAATAGCTCAAAGGAGACCTCCTGACCGATCGTCTCTGGTAGATTACCCAAGGCAATCTCTCTATTCCCTGTGTGGTGTAGAGATTTCTCAGGACGACGTCGCATCAAGGGGTCCATACAGGGGATAGTATATTTATATGTTGGGCTTGGAGATGGGCTTGGGCCTTGACAAAATACCCAAACACTAAACCCTCCAGTTTTTAATTAAAAGAATTTTTAATTGAAAACTGACCAGAGTCTGCTCGGCTGGCATCTCACACCGTAACGATTGCCGTTATCCTTTAGTTAACTTTTTTGAAAATCTAGCCGTCATCCACGTGTCACTATCCCATTGATAGGCCAGTCTGAAAGACTGCAATATTTGGACCGTAATAATACCACCGACATAATGAGCCCCATTTTCCATTCAAAATTTAAAAAGACTAACCCTTGGCGTTTCATATTAGGATGATGTGACATTCTCTTGTCTGTTGGATCATACACAATGATCGAGATTCTCTTAGCCTTCCTTTCACCTATCTATAAATATCTCTTCCTTTTCTGAGAATTCTTTTTCCTCTCTCTCTACTATCACCTATAAACGAAGATTTTCCAAACATTCTCTCAAAGTTTTTCTCGTAGTTCTTGAAAGTCTCCGGCTCTCTGGCTATTAGCATCCTCTTCTTTCTCTGAACAAACTCGCAATACATCACATTTGATAAGTTTTTCTCCACCTTTTAATTTATTGATCTTTGATAATCTCCTTTTGAACTATGAACAAACAGGTGTGAATATATGCTCAAGTAGAATGGAAAAACCGTTAGAATAGGTTGTCTGCTAGGAAATTTGTAGAAAAGTATTTAAGAGTTGTTGATGATCCCTAAACAGCCCCTGACCATTTTGTCCTTTGTTTTTCTAAGCAAAAATGGCCTCTATTTCTAGCTCCACGATCCGACCTGAGGTTGTTATTGGGGGAGACAATGTAAGAGAGGGCTTGGAATTAGTTGTTAGCTCGGAACCCATTTCCGAGATCCGATCCCTATATGAGCAGGACTGGTTCACCTCAACAGTCATGAAGACCAATCTAGAAGCTTATACAACCCTCTACAATATCCCGAATGATGTATATCTCTGAGGCCCCGAGACCAATGAAATCCCCAGCACTCCTTCTGAAGGCGAAGTGGCCTTCAATGAGAAGCTGTTCCATCTAGGGGTAAGCTTGCTCCTACAGTCCTATTTTCATCGAATCCTGAACAACATAAGAATAGCCCCTTACCAAATGAACCTGAATGGTTGGAGGACATTGATGGGACTGTACGTACTGTAGGAGCAAATATCCGAATCCCCACCCTCCATGGAGAAAATAGAGCATATGTTTGTGCTAAAAAAGAACCCTGGGAAGAATCCCGGGTGATTTTACCTTCAGGTCAGGCCTCGAAAGCCTAACCCAATCAAGGGGAACCCTACTAGCAACAAGGACTGAAAGAGCACATGGTTTTTATTAGGGAGAAATTGGAAGTCTGAGTCACACCTCCCCGTCCCGAACATGTTCAGTAAGGCTTGTTTCGGTCAAGAGATGCAGACCTGAACCCTCGGAGCTTAGAAATCATAAGACAGGCTAGGTATCAATCCCCGAATCAAAAATCATTACTTTCTTATTTGAATTTGATGGCCTCGGGTCTGGTGAAGACGTGCCTGAATAGGGATTTTGTGAATCTACAGAATAAAAACTTTGCCCAGAGTATAGTTTTCTCATAAATACCTGATTCCAGAATGTATATGTATTTTTGCTGCGAATATGATTAACTTTTTATTTATCGTTTTGCAAGAATAATCATGTTTGAGAAATCATCAGTTTTGGCCTCTTTGAGCAAATTGGTTAAAAAGAAAATTGTTGAGCCCTCTAAACAAACTCCCCCGCCAGAAAAGCAACAAGGTCAAGGGGACGTGCTTATCCAGAGAAGAAAACAGGGGCCCTAGGAGTCTGAGTTCAAGTTTACACTGATCATCGTCCTTGTCTAGGGGAAAGGTGTAATGGTGGAGAAACCACCCCTTGGCAAAGGATAGAAAAGGCTCTAGGACTACCCCCCGACTGACCAAAAGCAAAAAAAACTTAAACTCAGGGGGTCGGGCTCTGTAAAAGTTGACGCAAACTTTTATGGGGCTACTAAAATAGTCGAGTTAAGGGTGAGTGATATTCCTGAAAAGAAGTATAAGCACTTCATCCACTTTCTAGGCATGATAAATGACACCGGACGATATGTGGCCCCACCCTTTACTGAGAAACTCAATAACACGAAAGATACCGAGACCATAAACTTCATGTATAGATGGGGTCTATGGGTAAGTTCAATACTTAACCTTTAAAATTTTCTCTTTGTTCATAAGTCACTGACACTTCGTTTTATTCGTAGGCATGCTACCAGATAAAGCAACAGTAGGAGGCTCAGAGAGACGAGCAAAATCAAAAAGCTCAAAAAAGAAAATACCTTCCCTATCGAGCAGCGGGAGAAGGCGGAGGTTGACCTGGCCACTAAAAGGACACAGTGGGAGGTTAAGGAGTCGGTGTGACAAAAAGAGAAGGAAGAGCTTGAACTCTGATTAACTTCATCAGAGTCTGTGCACTCGGGACTAGATCTTGAGAACACTAACTTGAAGTCTCGGATAGCGTTACAGTATTCCGAGATAGAGATATTAAAAAAGCAGCTGATTGGAGAACCCGAGAGAATCTAGGCTGCAGTGGCGGCCGCCGAGGCGGAGGGGAAGACCACAATGAATCAGGCCATTGATTTGACCTGTCAAACCTTCCAAAAGAAGTACCCTCATGTCTACCTCGGGTGGCTTTATGAAGAGCTGGGGCATCAAGTACCTGACTTTGGGGTCAAGGACCCAGAAGCAAATAAGGAAAACCCGGCCTCAGGAACTACAGCCGAGGGAGTCCACACCGATCTTCCCGTAATAACTAATCAGCCTCCATCAGATCCCCCCGCAAACCCAACACCCAAAGACCCTATAGTTATAAATGAAGACCAGTAGGGTAGGGTATTTTATAATAATATAAAGCCTTGTAATAATCAGATACTTTAATAAAATTCTGTTCTTCTAATTCTACTCTTGCTTTTTCTGAGTCATGCCTTGATTCTGGTCTTGAAATGGAATATTTCTTCGAGCAGGTAACTTAGAAATTTTTTTTTAAACATAACACTCGGTTCGATATAAATATCCAAACAAATAACTATATGAATCACCCATCAGCTTGATAAAGATATCTAATTAAATAACTTAAAGGAATTCTATCAAGAATGATGCTCAGATTGATACTTAAATATACAGCTTAAGGATTTACAATAAAAGGTCCCGAGCTGGTGACTTAGAAAAAATCCCACTAAGTCTACTATTCAGCTCAATGAGAATATCTAAACATATGAACTTATAAATTGTCAGTAAGCTCTTAAGGAGTATCCGAGCGAATGACTTAGAAAAATTTAATTCATCAATATATGATATCATTTAGATATGAATATCCAAATGAGTTGCTATATGAATTGCTAATCAGCCCAGTGAAAACACCCGATCAAATAACTGGAAGAAATTCCAGCAGCTTAAAAGGTTATCTCAGAATAAGTACCCGAGCATATTATTTAGATAAAATACCAGAGATAGACTGAATCATCTCAATATAGATACCCAAATAAAACACTTAAACAAAATATCAAATATGCCATCTCGTGTCGGATGATATGCAGTGGTCGTTTAAAATAGCAAATATATTTACCACAAAGAGACAAAGACACGGAACCAATATATCAATTTTATTAACCATTAAAACAAATTGTATGTACTTTCAAGAAAATATTAACAGGTCAGTCTATTAAATGATTCAATCCAAAAGAAAAAAGAACATAAGATAAATACAAACCGTAAGCAGTATACGGTCTTGGGTCATAAATGATGTGGTTTTATACAGGGATAGAATCAGGGACAATGTGATCCTTTTAGATGTACACACCCTTATCATAGAGACGACTTAGTCTCGCTAGCATAAGATCTTCTTGGGATAATCTGGTCCCTGCAAAAGAACTTAATCTAGTAGCCGTCCTCAGACGATATAGTACATACGGCCTAGAAACGACATGGTTCCCTAAACTACTAAACATTCTTAGCTTAGAGACAACGTGGTCTTGTTGGCCTAAGGTCTTCTTGGGGACAACTTGATCCCAATAGCCAGCCTCGGATAACGTAGTCTATATAGCCTCAGAACAATATGGTTCCATAACTACCCAACATCCTTAGCTCAGAGACTACGTAGTCTCGTTAGCCTAAGGTTTTCTTGGGGACAACTTGGTCCTGGTAGCCGGCCTCGGATGCCGTAGTCCATATGGCCTCGAAACAACGTGGTTCCATAACTATCAAACATCCTTATCTCGAAGATGATGTGATCTCATTGGCCTAAGGTCTTCTCGGGGATAACTTGATTTTGATAGCCGACCCCGAACATCGTAGTCCAATAGCCTCAGAACGATGTGGTTTCATAACTATCAAACATCCTTAGCTTGGAGACGACGTGGTCTTGTTGGCCTAAGGTCTTCTATTCAAAAGATTCAACTAGCTTCAATAATAGAAATTGGGTTTGAGTAGAGTACTTGAGAGAGAGGCTCGATAGATATCTTTTGTAGAGTGGACATTCGAGACGCTAGTCGCGGGATCGGGGGACTTGTTGCCAAAATGGTCGGGTCAAGGATAATAGATTTTTAATTTGTCTGCGTTTTATGGCTTTTTGATTGAGGTGCCGCTTGGGGTCTCCAATTTGTATACCCCTGGTTTGAGTATTTGAACGACTTTGTATAGTCCTTCCTAATTGGCTCCAAATACCCCTTCGCCCAGGACTTTAGTGTTAATGGTCACCCATCGGAGGATCAGCTCTCCCCTCTGAAAGGTTCTACGTTTGACTTTCTGATTATAATATTGAGTCACCTTTTATTGATGTACAATTACCCGAATTGCGGCCTCATCTCTCTTTCCATCTAACAGATCTAATTCTAGTCTTCAACTAGTTTCATTCTTTTCTTCATTATAGTCTTGCACTCGGAAGGTCGGGATGTCGATCTCTATTGAGATCATGGCTTCACACCTAAAAGCTAATAAAAAGAGGGATTCTCTCGTTGCTGTGCGGGGGGTGATCCTGTATGTCCAAAGTACCTTGGGTAATTTATTAATCCATACCCCTTTATGCTCTTCTAGGTTCTTCTTGAGTGCCTTCTTAACTACCTTGTTAGAAGCTTCCACCTGTCCGTTGCCCTGGGGATGTGCTAGAGTGGCAAACCTTAAATCAATACAAAATTTCGAGCAGAATTCCCTGAACATGGTGTTGTCAAATTGCTTTCTATTATCGACCACCAGTATTTATGGAACCCCGAAGCGATATATGATGTTCTGCTTGACAAATACGATAGTCTTCTTTTCTGTTATTCTGGAGAGCGGCTCTACTTCTATCCACTTTGTGAAATAGTCGATTACCATAATGGTATGCTTGGTGTTGGCTCGGGCATTCGGGAGTGGTTCTTCCCCACTGAGAGAAAGGCCAAGAACTTGAAAGACAAGTGAGTTCTTTTGGGGGCTGTCTTGGGATATCTTCATGAATCTGACATTGATGACAAGATTTGAATAGCCTCGAAGCATCCTAAAAAATTATGGGCCAATAGTATCCCTATTGGATGATTTTGTATATCAACAAACGAGCCCCTTTGTGACTTTCGCAGGTTCTATTGTGAATTTCTTTAAGAAATTTGTTTGCCTCATCTGGTCTTAAATATTTCAAATATGGCAAGCTAAATCTACGTTTATAAAGTACATTATCAATAACAGCGTACCTGACTGATCGGTTCTTTATCTTTATCACCTTATTTCTGTCAATTGGTAGATCTTTATGCTGAATGTATAACTTTAATTCCTTCATCCACTTTAGGTTGAGGGTTTCCTATAGAGTAGTGATAAGATCTTCTTTGAGATTTACACTTCTCTACAACAGAATCTCAATCGGTACGGTAGTTGGAGATTTTTCCTTGAACACTAAGGTCAATCTTGCCAGAGAATCGACCTTGGAATATTCTATTCGGGAAAGTTGTTTTATAATGATACTCTAAAATACCTTTATTGATTTTTTAGCTTGGACCAAGTAAGCCTGTATGTTGTCCTTCCGAGTCTAGAATTACCCATTCAGCTGATTGGCGATTAACTGAGAATCGCTATTTATAATAAGATTTCGGGCTCCCAAAGCCTTAGGTAGCTTCATCCCATTGATCAGTGCCTCATATTCAGCCTTATTATTGGTCACTTTGAAGTCAAATCATAGAGAATACATGTCCTCTTCTCCGTCTGGCCTTTTTAGAATTATTCTTGCTCCTTCCCCCTAAATGTTAGATGCCCCGTCAATATATATCTGCCAAGTTCCTTTCGCGGCCTGAGGGTCAGTGATGCTACTTTCATCTTGAGAGTTATTGATGTTCGAGACTTGTAATACCACCAACTGTTTTGAGACTATGAGTTCAGCCACAAAATCTATCAAAGCTTGTCTTTTAATAGCTCTTCGAGGCTTATAGTCGATGTCGTATTCACTAAGTTCAACAGACCACTTCACTAGCCTCCCTAACAAATCAGGTTTGTGAAGAATTTGCCTCAGGGATTGATCCGTCATCACAACTATGTGATGAACTTGAAAATAAGGGCCTAACTTTCTGACAGCAATGACAAGTGAAAGGATAAACTTTTCATATGGAGTATATCTTATAAAGATTTGCTTGTGTAGTACGCTGGCATTTGAACCTTCTCTTCGTCTTCCTTTATAAGGACAGAGCTGGAGTGTTCACCGACCGTCAAATACAACTGTAAAACGTCCCTTTTTTGGGACTCGCAAGATGGGGGACATGTGCCAAGTACTCCTTCAGCTCTCGGAAGCTCTGGTTATAGTTTTCATCTTATTCTAGCCTCTTCCCCTTCCTCTTCATTTGGAAGAAAGGAAAACATTTATCATGGACTTTAAGATAAATCTGCTCAGAGCTGCCAGCCTCCCGTCAAACTTTGTAGCTCATTCATTGTGGTCGGAGGCCTCAGATCTAGGATGACCTTAACCTTTTGCGGGTTGGCCTCAATACCTCGTTCACTGACCATGTACCCAAGAAACTTTCCTGCTCCAAGACAGCTTTATATTATACCTTCTTAGGTAAGAGAAGGTTTCCTCCAAATGCTTAGCATAGTCTGAGGCTGTAACATCCCGATTTGATGAGGTCAAGAAGTGGCATCGGGGCGAGGGTATCTGAGCAAGGAGCGGCTCCTGACAGGCTTCTAAGACGATAGGGATGAATCGAATCCCACATCGAAATGGGAGAGAAAGTTACTGGGCTATATATGTAGAGTTGGAAGTAAGCGTTCTAGTCCCAAGGAATACTTATTAGGAATCTATGACGGTTGTTATGTGTGGGACTCACGGGTTGGGACGTGACATCAAGCTTCAATGAAAGTGGATTTGGGTGAGTTTTTATTCATTCAAATATTTAAATTATCAAAGGTTGAAAAACTTTCATAGTTGCATGCTTAGGGAACTTAGAAAAGATCTTAGGGTTTATGTGATAAAATCCACTTCAGTTACTTCTCGAAGTATGTTATCTGAAGGAAAAGGGATTAAGGCATTTTTTACTTCTTTGAATTCCATTCAATTTAACATCAGTAAAGTCTTTTCCTTCTACCTTGATTTCATCATACTTCAAGGCATAATCAAGGCCTTCATATTCAAGAAGAGACCCTATTTTTAATTTCCAAAGAGAGAAATCACTATCTGCTATAAACTTCTCTATACTAAACTCAGTAGTCACCATTTCTCCCTTACCAAAATTTCTTAGATTAGCTTTTAGGTTTCTACAAATTTTTTCTTGCTCTTCAAGGATTTGATACCACCTGAAGAACTAGGACACTTACTCTAACCTTAGAATGAGAATCAAGAAAATGCAAAAAACTTCAATCAAGATTCCAGTAACAAAGAATAATGTAAGCATAAGTGGCAAGCCTTCTCAAAACAAAGAATAATGGAGAAAGGGAAAGGGAAAAAGGAAGAAAAGAAAGGAAGAGAACAATACCACCAAGAAAAACTTCAGAGCCTTTTTTTTCAATTTCCTCTGTGTTCTTTATACAGTTTTTAAAGAAAAGAAAACCCTTAGTTTGGTAGTTATAACAGTCAGCAAACCTTCTTCCTAAACTTATAAAGATACACTGACTCCCTTTAACTACCTGTAATAGAAAAAATGGTTTTAATTGTATATATGAGAGCTAACAATAATTAATGTACACCTACTTGTAAAATTGTAATTCACCGGAGAAATGCCCCGAAATCTCCGTTGTGTTGGCATAGAATTCTCTAGCTGCTGTAGTTGGATGAGCACAAAATTTTTCCCACCTCCGTTGAACAATTTCATCTGTCAAGAGGCTTGCCCCAAGAAATGAGTCAATATCAATGCCTCGTTCTTTTAAACTAGCCCGTTTTATCACTGAATCATCAAATCTCTTCTTTGCCTCTGCTGAAACAAATCAGGATAAAGATTCTCCTTTCTTAACTGACTTTGAAGTATGTTGTCTCTTCATCATTAAAATTTTTTGCCCAATTCTCTTCTGTCTTATAACTAGCAAGCTCACTGGATTAGTCAAGCCACTAATACTCTAAACAAACCACCAAAACCCAACTCCTCAATCTTTGATTAACAGAAATTCACAAATGCTAAGGTTAATACCAATTCAACATCATCATCCCAGCTCGGTGTTCAAGATTATAAATACAACTTCTTTATCACCCGAAACTACAAAAGAAACTCTTATATAACAATATCAATGGCACAACCTCATAATATCAATAGTTAAATAACAATGCATTTTCAAAACAAGAACTCATAGCAATACCTCACAATATCACAACTATGTTTTCAAGAGAAATCCACCATTAGCTAGCAAGTAGGAAAAGAAAAATTAAAAAAAAAACACTCTTGATACTATTCATGCTACAGTACTCGAAAACCACTCCTCCACATCTCAATCCTCAATTCCAAAATTCAAGCCAAAAGAAAAAGACTTAGAAGAACATACCTATTTCAGCATCAGTTTTCCTTTGTGGGTTACTCTTTAGAAAGTAGGAAATAAGAATGTAGGTGAAGTTGGAGGAGGAGAGATTTGAGTGAGGGTGTGTGGGTGATGGACGGTGAAGAAGAAACAATGAGAGGAAGAAGAATATGTGTAGGGGCTAGGAGTTATGTAAAAAGAAAAGAAGAACAAAAAGAGAGCGAATGAGGTAAGGAGATTGATGATGAATTCTTGTGTTGGAGAAGAAGTGAGAAGAAAAACCCTAAGGAGTAAAACTAATGGGATGAGCAAAGTGTGAGAAAAAGGGTTGGAAATTAACTTTATGCAAATCTGGACATTAAAGGATGATTTTGCCAAGAAAAGGAAATTAAGTAGCCAAATTAAAAACTGAAAAGGATTGAAATGCAAAAGAACTGAAAGAGCGGGGGCGGGGGGGACCAATTTGGCTATACAAAATGTGGTCATTTTCGACACTAAAATTGTAAGCCTCTTGCCTTGAAATTTTGTATTAGTTCGTTGTGCTTAGCCATCCTCAGCTTTACCTTCCAAACCTGAAAAATCAAAAGCAACCTGAAATATTGCATTACAACTTAGCCAAAAAAAAACATGATAAAAACTAAACAACTAAATAAAACAAAATCAAAAATAAAAATAAAAATGAAATAAAAACTTCCAGATTGCCTTCCGAGAAGCGCTAAGTTTAACGTCTTCTACTGGACGTTGATGATGCTTTCATGACGAATCCAACAATGACACCTCAGAAATCATATTCTTTTCATTTCTGAAGTAATGCTTGAGGCATTAACCATTCACTTGGAAAGTATGCCCATCGTCCGCCTTTAACACTACTACCCTATATGAAAATATCTTTTGAATCTCAAAAAGACCTGACCATCTCGAGTGGAGCTTTCCCGAAAAAATCTTTAATTTTGAGTTAAACAGTAACACTTTTTGACCTGGTGAGAATTTTGTTGGATTATGAGCTTGTCATGCCACCGCTTTATCTGATTTTTAAAAATTTTGGCATTTTCATATGCCTCATTTCTGAGCTTTTCCAATTCATTCAACTGTAGAAACCTATTCTTCCCTGCTGACTTTAGATCAAAATTGATCTTTTTTATAGCCCAATATACCTTATGCTCTAATTCTACTGGCAAGTGACATGCTTTCCCAAACACCAATTGATAAGGCGACATACCTATCAGAGTTTTAAATGCTGTTCTATACGCCTATAATGCCTCATCCAGCTTCGCTACCCAATCTCTTCTACTTGAATTTATTGACTTCTCTAAGAATTGCTTAATTTCATAATTTGATATTTCAGCTTGGCCATTCCTTTGCAGGTGATAAGTTGATGTAACTTTGTGCTTTACTCCATATTTCGCCAGCAAATTGTTGACCAAGCTATTACAAAAGTGCACTCCTTCATCACTTACAATTGCTCAAGGGGTGCCAAACCTTGTGAAAATGATCTTGTGCAGAAATTTCTAGACTAATCGAGCATTGTTTGTTAAGGTAGCTATGACTTCAACCTACTTGCTAACATAATTCATTCTAACAAAATATACATCTACCCATTTGATGATGAAAATGGTCGTATAAAGTCTATTTCGCACATATCAAATATCTCAACCTCCATTATAATTGTAAGTGGCATTTCATGCCTCTTTGACATATTTCCCATACATTGGCATCGATCAAACTTCTTCACGAAATCATATGCATCTTTAAACAGTGAAGGCCAAAAGAAACCTGATTGAAGTATCTTTGCTGCTGTCCTTGTAGGCCCAAAATGCCCTCCGTAGGGTGATGAATGACAATGATGAATGATGCTTTAGATTGCTTCATTTAGGACACACTCACGAAGAATTAAATCAGCTCCTTGTTTAAAAAGATATGGGTTATCCCATACATAATCCCTTACATCATGCTGAAATTTTTGTTTTTGATGGAAAAACAAGTCCGGGGGTAGAACTCCACATGCAAGATAGTTTACCATGTCTGCATACCATAGTAAACTTCCCTATGCCTTAGACAACTGCTCATTTGGAAATGTCTCTAAAATTTCTGGTTGTTGAGGGTCAAAATCACCCTCTAACCTTGACAATTGATCTGCCACCATATTCTCACTGCCCTTCTTATCCTTTATCTCAATGTCAAACTCTTGCAGCAAGAGTATCCATCAAATTAGTCTAGGTTTTGCATCTCTTTTAGCAAAAAGCTAATGAAGAGCCACGTGATCAGAGTATACCATCACTTTTGAACCTAACACATAGGCTCGAAACTTATCAAGTACAAACACTACACCACTGCTAGCAATTCCTTCTTGATAGTAGTATAGATTCTTTGAGCATCATCTAATGTTCTGCTGGCACAGTAAATAACTCAAAATATCTTCTCTCTTCTCTGTCCCAAAACTACACCAACAACGTAGTCACTTGCATTGCACATGATCTCAAAATCTTGACTCCAGTTCGGTGCCACTATAATGGGTGCTGAGGTCAACTTCTCCTTGATTAAAATAAATTCTTTGAGACAATCATCATCAAACACAAAGTCTACATCTTTTTCCAGCAAGTTGCACAATGATTTAACTATCTTGGAGAAATCTTTGATAAACTGACGGTAGAACCCAGTATGCCCTAGGAAACTCCGTATTCCTTTGACATTGGTAGGCGATGGTAGTTTTTCTATTGCTGTAATTTCAACTCGATTTGCCTCAATTCCAACTGCAGAGATTCTATGTCCCGAGACTATGCTAGATTGAATCATAAAGTGGCATTTTTGCTAATTCAAGACTAAATTGCTTTCTTGACACCGTTGAAGCACCAATGCTAAATTTTTTAAACACCTATCAAAAATTGAACCATACAAAGAAAAATCATCCATGAAAACGTCCATCACTTTCTCTACCAAATTAACAAAAATGGACATCATACACTGTTAGAATGTGGTGGGAGCATTATATAACCCGAAAGGTATTCGACGAAAGGCAAAGGTCCTATATGGGCACGTAAATGTGAAAGCTAGGCCAATGGCTAAAAATCCTCTTCCCAAAATCAATGGTACATCATTATCCTCATCCATATCTAACACCATAAAGTTTTCTAGAAAAATTAATTTTTCAATTTTTACCAAAACATCTTCCACAACTCCTCTTGGATATGATAGAGACCTATCTTCTAGTTGCAAAGTAATTGATGATGGTTTGACTTCACCAATCCCCAACTTATTGAAAACTGATAAAGGTATCAAATTTATACTTGCCCCTAAATCACACAATGCTTGTGTGGAATAAGAAGTCCCAATATAACATAGTATGGTGAAACTTCCTGGATCCTTCAACTTTTGAGGTAACTTGCTTTCTCTTATGATGCTGTATTCTTCAATCAAATTCACAATTTCAAACTCCCCAAGTCTTCGTTTCTTGGATAAAATCTCCTTCATGAATTTTGCATAGCTCGACATTTTCTTCAAAGTTTCAACAAACGGGATGTTGATCTGGATCTTCTTGAATATTTTAAGGAATTTTGAGAATTTGTCTTCCTCCTTCTTTTTCTTAAACCTCTGACGATAAGGTAAGACTATTTTCAAATTTGTAGCTTCTTGATCTCTCAGTACTAGTAGCTCACTCATTCTTTCACCTTCCTCACCTCTTTCAATTGAGTCACTCTTCTTTTCTTCATTTAAAATTGAATTTTCTACACTTCATTGTTCTCTTGCAATTGCTTCTTTAACACTCTTTCCACTTTGCAATGTTATGGCCTTGCAATGCCCCTTCGAATTCATCTCAGTATCACTGGGAAACTTACCTCTTTGTTGAGTCTTCAGCTCTGACGCTAGCTATCCAATTTACACTTCCAAAGTCTTCACCGTAGCCCCAATATTACTTATATTTGTTTTCATGCTATCCATTTGAGCTTTTGCTTGCTTGAATCTATTTCTTGACTCTATAATGAAAGTTTCTAACAGATCCTCAATATTTTACTTCTTCTCTACTAGTGGTTGAGAGTATTCTGGAGGTGACTGCAGAACATTTTGGTTGTTAGCATATGAGAAGTTTTCATGAGCTTAGAAATTCGAATGATATGTGTTTGCTACTTGATTTTCTTGATACCCAAAATTGTGATTATTCACAAACTGAACTTGCTCAGATTCTGACTCTTCCCTTATACTCGAAGTACCAGTCATAATCCCATTTCATTCGGCATCATCGTCTGATTAGTTAATGCAGTGAATTGGTTTAAAAGTACAAAAACCTGAACAAATATTGATGTTAAATGATCAATTTAAAATACCCCAGCTGCCTTCTTCACTGGAACTCGATCACTCGACTATTGGTACACTATTGAAAGCTATATTGTCGATGAGTGAAAACACTTCTTGAGATGTCTTGGACATCAAAGCTCCTCCAGTTGTTGCATTCAAAAATGTCCTATTTTGTCCATTAAGTCCATTGTAAAATAGTTGAACTTAGAGTAATTCTTGATATCCATGCTGTAGACACCGACGCAAGAGATTCTTAAACCTTTCCCATGCTTCATACAATGACTTGAATTCCTGTTGCCTGAAAGTTTCTATCTCTATTCTTAAAATTGTTATCTTTGACGATAGGAAAAACTTTGATAAGAATGCTTCTGCCATTTCAGTTCATGAAGAAATTCCTCCTGTGATAAGGTTTGTAACCAATTCCTTGCTTTGTCCCTTAATGAGAAAGAGAACAATCGTAGTTGTATTGCATCTTCCAGAATGCCATTCATCTTGATCGTATCATAGATTTCTAAGAACATAGACAAATGAGCATTTGGATCTTCTAACTGTGAGCTTCTGAATTAGTTTTGTTGAACCATACTAATCAATGTCAGCTTCAACTCAAAATTGTTGGCATTATTGGTCTATCGAGCAAGTCTAGAATAATTCTCATTCACCACTGGTCAAAAGAAATCTTTGATCGCTCTTCTATCCTCTTGATCATCAGCCATGTTGTTCTCCTCTTCTCTTTGTGCTGCTCTAATACTTCTAAGTGTATGCTTAATTTCCAGATCAAATTTTGCTAATTCTAAACTCCGTGTCCGACACATACAACCTACAAGAAAATTCAAAAAATTATAAAAATAAAATAAAAATCTAGATTAAGATCGTGAATTAATTTGAGAATAGTATCAACAGAAAATCAAAATACTTCTTCGATAACAATGCCAAAAACTTGTTTCACACAAAATACAACGTGCAAATTTTACCCGTAAGTGTACGATGTCAAGTGATAAATCTAGGTAAGAAGGATATCGTATCCTCAGGGAAGTAATTAAACTTTTAATGATTCGTACGAATGAATTAACTCTTAATTTTATCAATAATGGCAAACTTTCACAAACTAATGTCAAAGTGATATGATTATAGAGAACTGACTTCATTTACTGAACTACTCTATGTCAAATACTCTTTAAACCTGATACCAACTGAATATTTATAAAACGGGAATTTTAATATTCAACTCTCTCTCCTGAGATAAGTGATTTTGTTTTAAGACTCAAATATAATATCCTTACTACACATTAAATCTAGAAACCCATTAAAACCTAATCTATTCTAGATGTTCAATTGTTTCCCAACAAATTGATAAATCCAGTTGTTTTGTTCATTAACCAATTTAATCCCCACTCTCCCAAGTATATGGATTAAATCTAAACATCAATCAATTTATATCCAGTGAATATAAAAGCATTAAACTCAGAACAAAACAAATAAACATGTTCAGTTAATCATATAAATAAATTATAGCAATCAATATAGAGATCTCAGTAAATTACATCAATCCTCTAGATTTGATACTTAGCCAAGCATGTTTTTAATAAAATCCACAAGAAACCTAACAACATTCATGTTTTTTCACAAATAAGAAAAAGAATACAAAGAAGAGAAGGTGAAACTCTTAATTTTTAGTCTTCAAGCTTGTGTGTCTTCAATTTGAAGTTAAATCTGAGTGATTTGTTATTTTTTTGTGTTTGTTAATCTTCAAAAGTCTACCAAAAGTCATTCATGCCCTAGGTGTCTTTTTATAACAACCAAGTCTAAGATGCGTTAAGAGTCTAAAAGTGTCAGAAAAGGCAAAATTTGTGATGTGGGTGTTGTAGCTGGTACTACAGCCTCAGATCTGGCGCTACAGCACCAGGTTGCTATGTTTTTCCTAGTATGAAGTCAAGGACTTGGCGCTGCAGCCTGGTTTCTGGTACGGTAGAGCAAACTTGCTATTTTAAGGATGACATTCTGCATTCTATTTTTTCCTGTCTGTCATCTTCAAGCCTTTGATTCATACCCTTAATAACTTTAAATGATCTTGATATCTTTATGATGTATACCTTCAAGTCATCTTTCCAACGCAACTTGAATCATCCCAATCTGATTACTCTGTAAGAAGTTATGGCCAATGGACGAAAACTATACAGATTTGATCCAAAATGTTCGTTTTCTCAACTTTTGGGAATTTGGTCCTACAACACCAAAACAAGCAAGAACTTATTAAAACATCATATATTAACTCAAAAACAAGTAAAATATAAGCCGAGAAATATTAATAAATATCAACTAATTAATCATCAAACTCATTTTGTTGAGCTTCTATTATTATACCTTCTGGGATGATCTCTTTCTTTTGATAAGAAATTATTCATGCTCACAACCTCGTTTCCATTTGCATTTTGTGTTTTTTAAGCACTTTCCATATCTTGTGTTTACTGGTTTGAAAACAAAAGGTATGTTGGATCAAAGACAAACCAATACTTTAAATTTGTTTGTAATGTGTTGTAATTTTTTATTCATAATTATTATTGAATTTAGAATCACAAACTTTGGCAAAGTAGAATAAGTTTATTAAAATACTTTAATTGTATGTGTTGTAATTATGAACAGATTCTTAATTTTGATTAACAAAACTTTATAAAGAGAGGTTGCGATGATATATTAAAATTAACTAATATTAAAGAGAGATGAAATAAAAATATAATTTTTTGAAAAAAGAATTTAATAAAATATAAAAGAGGTCTTAATTAAAGGGAAGAAATGTTTTTTCGAAAAGAGAATATCGTCTAATTATCAACTAAATATGACCCTTTCACTTTTAAAATAACAAATGAAATACTGCATTAAATATCCTTTGTAAATAGAAACTTCGTAACCTCAACTCGGCATTAGAAAAGGAAATACACTATTATAAATACTTGGATAAGATTCTAATAAATCTTGTTCACTTCAATTCATTTACAAATTTGTCATTCATGACGTTCATACCTTGAAAAGGTAGGTTTGTGTTTTAGCTATGCTTGATAGAATGAGATAAGGTTGTGTCTCGGCTATGCTTGACAGATGAGCAAGTAGGTATGTCAATGACTAAGGTAAAAGGTAAGTTCAGGTTTACACCTTTTGTATTTGGATGATTTATGTTGAAGAATGATTCAAGTTTTATGAATCATAATGACATTAGGAAATCTAAGCATATTTGACTTAAATTTATACTTTATTTAAGTGAGTCATCTTCTAGGTTAAATAGAGATTTTTTGAAAGTTTTAGGATAATTAAATTCACTTATTTATAACTCCAGATTTTCAAAGAGGTTTATAAGAGGTTATTTTCTAGTGGTTTTAAAAAGGTTTGTCTATAAATATAAAATGTTTCTATAAATTTTAGAAAGGTCAAAAAGGAGAGAGACATTTCTAAAGTTGAGAGGAAGCTTTCTTATAGCGTTCTAGAGCCTGTAGAAAGACTTGTGAGCTCAAGTTAGGGAAAGAAAGTATAGCTATTCTAAAAAATCATACTTAATATTGTATTTTTTAAAAATCTCTATATTAATATAACCTTTTTCTTCTCTGATTATTTCTAATATTTTTGTGTGATTTGATTGTTCACTTAAATTATTGTGGATTGATTTATCTGGCAATCTTTTTTTAATTATTCTTGAAAGTTGTTTTCGATCTGAATTAAGAAGTCGATATTCTACTAGAATTTTTTGATTCATACAAGTGGTATTAAAACATTTGATTTTTCCTACAATTGGTATAAGAATTTGGAAGAACAAGTAAAGGGGACAAAGAATAAGGAATGCCAAGCTTACTATTAAAAATTTTTCAGGGGATGAGGATTTTTCTCTCTAAAAGTTGAAGATGCAAGCCTTGTTTAAGAATAAAGGTTTAGATTAAGCATTTAATGAAGAAGGGACAAAGTTTATGACAAAAAGGTTGATCCAAAGAAAAGGAAGAAACACTATAATTTTGTCCATATTTGACAAAGTTTTGAGAGAAGTCTGAAGTCCCAGTTAGTGCAATCCAAGAGGGGGGTGAATTGGACAAATTAAAATTTTAAACTTTAAATGAATATGAAAATGAATTAAGTGAATACAAGAGATGTATAAAATGCTATGTTGATGGAAATTGAAGAACACACAAATTTTTATAATGGTTCGACAGATTGTCTACGTCCACTCTTCTCGGGTGAATCCACACACACCGAGGATCACTAAAATCTTTGTTTTTCCCGGGTCATGAGAAACCCAAACAAATCCTTCTTAATCGGGTGAAGGGCAACCTCACAAATCGACTTACTTTTCCGGGTGAAGTGTA
>JAVXUL010108252.1:0-18621 GCA_035590515.1 Trichilia minutiflora
GAGAGAGTTAATCATACTTTGAAGTGTAAAATGATAAATTTAACCTTAATACACATACACTTTTATGTACTCATTAGATAATTATTTAGAGTTTGGAAGCTTTACTCACATTGATCATCCCACACAAATTTAATCTCTTTTCTAGTAAGTCGTGTCAGGGATACAACCAATAAGGAGAAGTCCTCAACGAATATCCTATACTATCCCACTAGTTTTAAAAAGTTATGGATCTCTGCAACATTGTTTGGCTGTTCCCACTGAACTATAGCCTCAATCTTTTTTGAATCTACTTCCCACTGTCAGACACAACATACCTTAGAAAGTTTACCTCTCTAAGCCAAAATTCACACTTAGAGAATTTAGCATACAATTGTCTCTCTCTCAAGATCTAAAGCACTACCTTGAGATGCTAGACATAATCTCTCTTACTTCTTGAATACACAAGTATGTCATCTATAAACACAATGACAAACTTGTCCAAATAAGGGTGAAAAACCCAATTCATCAAATCTATGAAAGCTGTAGGTGCATTTATTAATCCAAATGGCATAACCAATAACTCATAATGGCTATATCGAGTTCTAAATTCTGTTTTGTGGATATCGTCCTCTCTAATCCTGAACTGTTATATCCCGATGTCAAATCAATTTTGGAAAACATGCTTGCACCTACAATTGATCAAACAGATAATTTATTCTTAGCAATGGATACTTGTTCTTGATGGTTACTCGATTGAGTTGTTTATAATCAATACACAACCTTAATATACCATCCTTCTTTTTCACAAACAAAACTGGTGCATCCCATAAAGACATACTTGATCGGATAAAACCCTTCTCGACCAAGTCTTCCAAATGAGTTTTCAATTCTTTCATTTTTATGGGTGCTATATGATAGGGTGGAATTAAAATTGGTGTTATCCTTGGCACAAATCAATATAAAACTTGAATTTCCAATCAGAAGGTAACCCAGGCAATTCCTCTGGAAACACATTAAGGAATTCTTTAATAACTGGCATCTATTTTAGGCTAACTCCTGAAACTGATTTATCAATTACATGTGCCAAATATACCTGACACCCTTTCTAAAGCAATCTCTTAGTCTCTATCGCCAATATGATACAGGAAGGAAGTATCATCTGTTTGCCCATAAAAATAATCTCTGACTCTCCCGATCATTTAAAAGTCACTACCTTCTTAAAATAATCAATCGTAGTATAGTCCTGTGACAATCAGTTCATGTCCTAAATGGTATCAAAATCCTAGATTCTCAATGGAATCAAATCAATCTCAAGAGTAGCATCTTCTATCCAAACCTCAATAGACTAAACACGGTGGTCTGAAGTAATCTTTGTCTCAAAGGTGTATGAACAACCAACTCTGGTTTTAAAGGTAAAAGGTTTTTATTAGTGTAACGTGCAAATGCCATGCTGATGAATTATCTATCTGAACCAAGATCAACTAATATATATACTGGATGATCAAAAATCATCATCATACCTATAATCACATATGGATTAACCTGAGCCTACTCTTGATTCATCATAAAAACTCGATTATGAACTTGTGATTGGTTCTTCAAATTATCTTGACGAGCAAATGCACTTCCTGATCAAGATTGATGAGCATCCAACAGCTGTGACTATGACAAAAAATCTCAAGTCTTGCTCTGATTGGCTAACTATCTCTCGTGTCCCCAAACTAGGATAATCTCTCTTCATGTGACCCACATGACCACAATGATAACACATGAGAGATAATCTGTAAGGCTCACTATGAAATCACTTATAATTAGAACATCACCTGTTGTTAAACAAATTCTTACCCGATCGTCTAGATCTCGAGGCAGAAGTATTAAATCGAGATGATCGTTGCTCTTTAAGGGAAAAAGATGAAAAAATCGCAAGACTTATTGAATAGCCACTTGAGGATCCACTACTAGGACTCTTCTTTGAAGATTAACTTACTGAAGCACTAAGATCTTTTCTCTTTTGGAATCTAGCCCTGGATCTCCTTTCCCTAATCAGTGATTCTTCTCAAAGGGTCAACTGCACTACCTCTTCGTAAATCTGTCTGCCTGTTACTGGCATTCTATCTTTTATCTCTAAATTTAGCCTAGATATCTGCTATCGTGCTACCTATCTATCTCAAGTTTATAAACTCTTGTCTTTTTTGATTACTATGGAAGTGAGTAAAATACTTCTCTTGAAAGGCTCTCTAAAAGTCTATCCAAGTAGGCTTAACGCTCAGCCTCACTGATATTTTCTACTACCAAGTGGCAGCACTCTGCTTAAGTAATCTGGTAGCCACTCTCAGCTTTTCTTCGTTAGACAAGTCCATGTCATCCATATTTTGTTGCACTATCTTTAGCCATCTACTTGCTTCTAAAGCATCAGTAGTTCCATAAAAAGAAACACTTTCAAGTTGTTTAACTTCCTTGATCAACTTGGATAACTTTTGCACTGGCCAAGAAGATTCAACTTGAGCTTGATTTGGATTTAACACCAAATTCTGTGCGTTTATAAATACCGTGAATGTATTCCAGGTCTCTTGTGACCAAGGAAAATAAGCATTCCCTTCAGGATTCTGCATCTATGGTGGAGGATCCACAGGAACTTGTTCTTTCTCATAAGCAGAAGGTAGAGTAAGAGATGATGCCTTTTGATCATCTGTAATCATTACATTCCTCCGAGGTCTACCTCTCCCCCCTCTCGAGTCATGAGGGCATTTCTACACAAATAATCAATATATAACATATCAAATTAATAAACTATAATTGACTCGACTCAATCTATTGTCCATAGATATAAATCTCATTAAAATCATCAAAATCTACAAGTCCCCAATTGTCAGAATCGAGAGAGTTTAAAAATAGAAAACATAACTCACTCGCAAAATCATAAGCTTTGACACGAATAAAATTATTACGCCCCAACCCTAGTCGATCACGTGATAATCGTCTTGAATCCTAAAAATACACTCTATTAATTAGAATGCAATCCTAGGACACGCAAGGTTTTAATACCTATTTTCAAAACTCATTTAAAAAATAACATAATATAGAAGATTTTCAATCACATAGAAATTAACAACTGTATTCCCATACAATACATAACAAATATTTCTCAAAATATTTATTATAATGAGTTTGTCAATACAATATTATTTCTATTCAATGGACCATGATATACATATCTGAGTCGAGTACCTAAAAAACTAGACATAACTCTTGCTTCTACTATATTATACCGTGCTCTACTATACTAACCTAAAATAAGAAAGTAAGGGGTGAGTATTTGACAAAATACTCAGTGGATAGATAATAAAATAATATGGCAAATGAAAGTATTCATTGATTACGAAAGTCCCTCATAATCATGAAAGATCAAGCAAGTGTGATGTGGTATAATACTCATGACTAAAAAAGTTAATAAAAATCAAATACACATATAATTCCTAGATCTATAGGATCTCATCCATTCTCTTTAAGCTGTATAACTGATCTGCAATCATGTATGGGGATGTGTGCCTATATAAATATGTGACTCGCATGCTATAGCCTAGATATATTAGATTCCATGCATCCAACCTTGGACTGTATAGACTATCCATATTTCTAGGTTTATTGGATTCTACCCACTCCACCCTGAACTTTATGGTTAATCCTCACCTTGGGACTATTAGATTCTACCCAGCCTCCTTGAGCCGCATGACCAATCCTGACCTATATGAAATCACTAACATGGCACATAATTCTTAAAATCAATATCAGTGGCTCACAAGGCCAAAACTATTTTCTGTGGCTCACAAGGCTAATATCAATGAAATAAAATATAGTGGCACACAATGCCAAATAACAACCTTGGCACCCCGACCATTATACATACTCAATTACGCCTCATTCACAGAATATTATTTAAAGTATCATTTGTTATTAGCCTCCGATCTCAATTTTATAACATCATGTTATTAATAAAAATACAAGTATAATAGACCTCCGATCTCATATTCATGGCAACCAAGGATTCATAATAATCTTATCTCTATCATAAATAAGAGACCAACCCGGCCACCACACAATATATTTTCAATACCTCTTCATTTCAGTTATGTATCCATATACATATACAATAACTCATTGCTATCATTTCAAGCATAAATTATAAAATCAATCATAAATAGCATAAAATGAGACGAAGGTAAAGAGGTGTATCCACTTACTATTCTAGGATTAAAAACTACCCACTGGATGTCCTCTTCTCGATAGTAACTCTTTAGCCTCAACAGTCGCACTTGGATATATATATGAATATATATTCAATGATCTATAATGATACATATGCATGATCATGCTTTCTCTCTCTACTGACTTATTGCCCATAAATTCGTTCTTACCCCAATTTCACGTCATTCTCAGTTATTTCAACAATAATAGATACACAAATCCTTTAATTTATCGATCCAATCGATGAATAAGGAAACTTTAAATTTTTAAGGTTATATAAACAGTGTTTTGAGCTACCTATTTCTTAATCTATACAAAATGATAGCTCAAAATAGAGAGATAAGTTAGGAAATAAGCTTACCCGAGCTTGTAGGTGAGTTTTGAGTCCTTTTTTGGATATTTTTCTCTCTTTAGCTACTATTCACTCGTGGCTCCTCTCTAGCTATTCCTCTCAAATTATTGGTTAGAGATCCAATTAGAGGAGGTTCCTGAGTTCTAGTATTGATTATAAGGTCATTGCAAGTGAAATGATAAAGTTTGGTGGTGATTTAGTTGAGGAATAGTTTAGATAGTGAGAGAGAATAGTTTACAGACGAGAGAGAAAAGAAGAGAAAAAATGAGAAAGATGACCCCTATGTTTTGCATGTATAAGGGCCTTAAAATGACTAAAATATCCCTCTAAAACGTGCCTAGATGTGCAACATGTCATCATGTATCAATAAATACCCTTCATGTATTGATACTTCATTATAGAAAGGGATCGTTCACGTTTCAATCCATCTATATATAGATATATGAATAGTCTATGTATCGATACTTCCAGTCGAGGATGGGTTTTAGGCTCAAAAATGCCCTGAGTATCGATACCTCTTTCTTTACTGTTCATAGAATATCGATATTTTAGTCTTTACTGTTTATCATGATTATAGGGTATCGATACTTATCTCCTCAAAGTATCGATACTTTGGTGATACTATTTATCACTGTTCACAAAGTATCGATACTTCCCTCTTCAAAATATTGATACTTCCTACCTTGTGCTTGAGTATCAGTACTTTTCATAAAACTATCGATACTTATTATTCTCCAGTGTCAATTATCGATACTTCTCATCTCTAAAGTCATGTATCGATACTTCCTCTGTTTTCTCTATTTTGGGACAATAACTTCAAATGGCCATAACTTTTTACTGAAATATCCTCATAAAATCTAGAATATATCAACGGAAAGCTCTCTTTAAGATTTACAAAAATAATAAGTAAATTTTTCTTAATTGAAGATTATTTAAGGGTCAAAATCTAGTTCTTACTTGTGACTCATATTCTATACCACACACTTTCTCAAAATAAATTCAAGTTATCTTACCCTCTAATGTATGATCTACACATAAAATTATGCACAGAGTCTCATAAAAATTTACTAAAATACCCATATATTTGAGGGACAGGGTTCACATTTATATATTCAATTATACAAGATTTTATGTTTTATGAGAACTTTGATAATGATTTAGAAATGTTTGTTTTGCGTAATGAATTTTGATGTGTACTATGATGTGTATGATTTTATACGTGTATGTATGCTATAGTATATATGTAAACAAAAAGACACTACACCACTAATTCATAGATTAAGTGGGGAGGTTGTCCATCCGAGAATATCTAGGATAGAGTCCAGTCCTTCTATTAGATCAAAGGTAACCCAAACAGTGGACAGTTATAAGATATTGATGTATGTTCAGTTCATTTGGTTTTTTAAGTTTTATAAAATAACAATTTTTCTTATACTTTCTCGCTTGCTAAGTCTTCCTTTAGACTTATTCCCTCCCTTCACTCTAGTTTTGGAAGTTCTAAATGTTCAGTAGGCTTTCTTGAAGGCAAGCTAGTAGACTAGGATATTCACATGCAATCACTAAGGTGTTTTGGGTCCATCTTTGTATGGTTCTTTTATCTTTAGACTTTAAAGTCCTTAAATGTATTTGTAAATGATTAAGTATACTAATCACTAACAGATTTGATATTGTGTATATTTATAATTAATATGTGTATATATATGTGTGTGTGTGTGTATGTGTGTGTATGTGTGTTGATACAAGGAATTGTTTTGACCTAAACTCTGTGCACCAAGGTTGATTCTCTATTGATGTATTGAACTTTGGTTGAAATTAGAACACACAATCAGAAAGAAAAATTGATTTCCTGACCAAAATCCTTCAATACTTAAGTTAGGATTTTTCTTCAAAAGTAAAAAGAAAGTTGTAAGTAGAGAGAGAGAAAGTATCTTTTTTATTGTAATTCGATACGTAGATTTCTATTACCTATTTTTTAAAATTCTACACTTTTATTATCTAGTGTTGTAAAAGTCATCCAGTTGTCATATTCCTAGTAACCTTCCTTACAAATCATGAAACTAATCACGTCGATCATTGGACACTATAGTTGCCCTAATGGTCCTCACTTATTTGTATATTTAAAATAATGCTTAATCATTCCTCCATGTTAGGATAACTATTATAAAATAGTCTCAAGGTTCTTCTATAGTTATAATTGTAGACTCTGAGACCTTCTGGAAAGATGCAAAATAATAAAATACCCCAATTCCTTGATGTATTCAGAGTCTTGTAGTTCTCATATATAATCAAGAAAGATGTTAATCATAAGAGGTTTCAGGATCATAGTGTGAACCCCATTCTTTAATTACGTGGATGTTGTGGTAATTCTTTATATTTATTTGTATACATATGATTTCATATGGTTTTTGCATAGAAGAGTTTGTTGGTTTGAAAATTCCTTGTTAAAGAATTGAGTAATGTTGAATAATTTAATAATGAAAAAGAACTAAAATTTTAACCTTAAAATCATCTCCAATTAAGAAAAAATTTTCTATCATTTTTGTAGAGCTCGAAGAGAGCTTTCCGTTGTTATATTATAGGTTTTGTAAGGATGTCTAAATCAAAAGTTATGAGTATTAAAAATGGTAGTCCTCATTTAATGAAAGTGAAGAAGTGTCGATATGTGCATAGTCAAAAGTATCGAGACATGGCATTAAGGAGCTATGCGTATCTATACTTTTATAAAAAATATCGATACTTGGAATGTAATGCACTATTTAACAATAGAAAGTATCAATATTTTGGGAAAAGTATTGATACTTAGGCATACAAATATCACTATATTGTGTTAGTGTAAAAAGTATCGATACTCTGTGAACTATAATGAAACAGTGAAGAGCCAAGTATTGATACACTGTTAAAAAAAGTATTGATACTTTGAAAGTTATTATAGATAACGAAGAAAAGCATCAATACTTTAGAGAAAAGTATTAATACTCTAGGACATAAGACGAACTTGAAACCCAACTTTTGATAGAAAGTATCGATACTTTGGGGAAAGTATAGATACTTAGAGTGTAACAAAGCTGTGTAATTTTGATTTCGAGCAAAGGTATCGATACTTTAGATGTGATGAGCTTGTGTAAACCATGTTTTGAGCAAAAGTATCGATACTTAAAGGAGAATTATTGATACTTTGGATGTGATGAACTTGAACGATCCTCTTTTTTGAGCTAAAATATGATAGTTGGAGGAAGTATTGATACTTAAGGATGTGGCAAACTCTTAAGCATAATTTTGGAGGATATTTTGGCCTTTTCAAAACCTTATATATATATATATATACATAGGAGTTTCTTCCTCCCTACTTCTTCTCTCTTCCTATCTCTCTCAGTCTTCTTTTTACTCTCTGATCTAAACCAGTTCTTATCCTAATCTTCACCATACTACATCATTCTTCATGAAATAACCTCAAAATCAACACTAGAGCTTGGGAACCTTTTCTAATCAGAGTTTTGCTCGATGATTCAAAAGAAATCAAGAGAAAAGGATTACGGATAAACAGTAATCAAAATGTAGAATCAAGCAATGAAGGACTCAAAATATATCTACCAGCTTAGTAAGTATACCCCTCAATTTATCTTCTTGATTTGAATTGTCTTTAAGCATGAATAAAGAAAAGAGTGACTAGGTTACTGTTCTCAAAAATCCTAGATTTTGGGTATAATTTAATTTATTGATTGGATTGATAAATTAAGATGATTAAGCATTTTTTGGTGTTGAAAAGATCGAGGATAATCATTCTGGAGTGGAAATATGAACAATTAAAGGCTTGGTTGTGTAGAGAGATAGAGAAAAAGAGAGAGAGAGAGTCATTTGCTTAATAATTGAATAAAGAATGATATTACGATAGTTACGCTTGTAATCATATGCATTATTCATTTTATAATCTAAGTATGCTTTGTGAAAGGTTTTTGAAATTTATATCTAAATGTATTCAGGTACGACAGTTATGGTTTGAGAATCTCCAAATCAAAGAGGACGTCGAGAGGGTGGTTATTCACCTCAGAGTTGTGAGTGGATGCAATCTCATTCTTTTTCTCTCTTAAAATAATATTTAAAAATATTTATACATCTTTATATGTTTCAATATAATGGAATATATGTATATATTTTATATGATCAATATTGTGGAGGTATTGGATAAATGTGGTGACTGAGAGGTTCCTTTATTTGTGGTAAACTTAGGCAATACTTTGTGTGATATATCTGTGTTTGAGGTCAGAGGCCAGATATGAACGCTGATTTTGATGATTTTATATGCTTGGAACATATGTTGTATGATGGTATAATTATGGATAAAAATCGATGTGAATTGATTTCAATGATCATGATTTCCTTTCTTGATATGAATTTTAATGATGAAGTTTGTATAAATACACACGTGTTATCATTATAAAAATACGGATTGAGGTTGGAGAGCTAATATTTTCATTTTATTATGATATGGCCATGAGTGTCAGTTTTTATGGATTTGGCCTTGAATGCCAAAGTCTCGCTTGATTTTGGGCTTTAAGCCATTTTTCTTGATATAGGCCATATGGGTTGGTTGCGAGTATATTGCTCGATGAGATGAGGATTGTCCAATGTATGAAAATCTAATAGGCCACAGAATAGTTCTACAAGGTAAAAGTTATCCTATGAAAGAAAATCCAATAGATCATAGAGCATATTATCACAAGTGACTCTATGAGGTAAGGGTCGTTCTATAGAGGGGAACCCAATAGACCACAGAGTGGATTATACTCATATTTGAAATTTTATCCTTAAAGGATTCATTCTTGACATTAGAATGGTTGCTTGTATGCCACATAAGAATGTATAATATTATTTCAGACAAAAATTTTATATATTTGAGTATTTTCCCAAATACTCACTCCTTATTTCCTCTATTTCAAGATAGTGCAGTCGTGAGCAAGCATAAGAAGATTGTTTAGAGTTTTCAGTGCAGTTGTAGGTACTTGACTTAATTATTTGCAATATGATCCACTGAATAAGAAGATGCATTTTATAATTGAACTTATGTATTTTACTCAGTCGAGTACTATTTATAATATGTTGTTTAGAATAACTTTTATTGTATAAAAGTTATATTAAAATTTGATGATGATTTATATGTATTATGGACATGTTTAGAAATTTCGATATTTTGTTTATGTTGGAAAATGAATTCAATCAGGTTTTCAATGCTTTGCACATCTTTAGAGTACATTCTAAGTAATATAATGTATATCTTGGGTTCATAGCGATTGTCATGTATCCACTTTTCTAGGATTGGGACATGATAATTTGACTAGTGTCAGAGCTTTTGGTTTTATATGGATTATAATTTTTTTTTTGAATTCTCTTGATTTCAATTATTTGAGATTTTCAGACTTTTGATTTTATATATGGATTAATGAAAGTTGTGTTCAATAGATCATAGTTTGAGTCGAGTCAAATTATGATTTATTTGATTTGATATGATAAAAAATTTCTACTTGTGTAGAAATACCGCCACAACCGTAAAGGGGAGGGGTAGATTTTGGAGGAATGTAGTGATTCGAGATGACCTGGAAGCCTCATCTCATCTCATGCTCCACCTTCTACTTTGTATGAGGAGCAAGTTCCTATAGATCCTCCATCACAAACTCAGAATCCTGAGGAAAATTGTCACATCCACTACCCTGGGTCCACATGTGACAATCACCACAGATTCCTAATAAGTATTCTTTAGGTTCAGAACGCTTACTAAGAACCTGTAAGGCCAAAATGATAAAACTTACAAAACACTTCTAAAAGTTTTCCTTCCAAATCTTCCAAACTGCAATAATAAAAAATAATCTTAAACACTTCTAAAATTTTTCGTCAAATTCAGTATAAATAAAATCATACAAGATTTTATCAAAAATATCAAACTTATCTCTTATAAACTTATCCAAATTTCGAAATACTAAAATTATTTCATTATAAAGATCGATATTAAAATTTATATCAAATTTTATGTTCTTGAAAATAAAGAAAACCATAAATATTACAAGACACTCCAAGTGGACTCAAATATAATAAGTGTGAGTTGAGAATAGAGATATACCTGAAATCACTACCCTGAATGCTATCACCATCATTTACATACGCTCTACGCTTGCCTGTGAGTAGGGAGAAGGGTGAGTATACTATTGTATACTCAGTAAGGGAATAATAATAAAAATAATAATAGAAAATATTATATGTAATCTCAATATAAACAATATTTTCAAAAGAAAATTAATAACTATTTTAGAAATATCGTTTCATTTTATAAACATAGCTCAACAAACAATGAGAAATCACTGGACGTAGCCACCTTCTTGGTAATTATACTGATCAGGCATAAACTCGAGCCATTAGTGAGTTTTACATGCAAGTGTAAATGATAAACTTTTATTAAACTTTATTTAGAATGTAAAAAGTAAAACTATGCATGATTTAGTCAGAAAATAGGCTCACCATTGACATTAGCAGTTGAGTAATCACTTGGTGATACTCGTGACTGTCTTCTACGAATACACAGTCCCAGATAAATAGTTGTCTGGCACACACTCACCTGGGTGGCCTCTTTAAGGTCCAACCTCAGGCTACTTTACATCCAGTCCCCAGATGGACAATCATTAGTCTCATCTGGCACTCACTCACCTAGGCGGCCACCTTGTAGTCCTTTTTTAGGCTACTTTATACACAACTCACCTAGACGGCCTTTACCTAGGTTTGTACTAGGCTACTTCTCTATAATTACAGTAAATCCAATCCTGGCTCTTATAACCGTCATCATCAATATGTCACCCATAAAACCTGGCCCACTGACCATACCATTATCATAAAATTATCATATAAATCCAATACATAAAGAACAACTCAATCTATGAAAAATACAAAATATATGAAATCATAAATTTATATAATTCATAACCTAATACTATAGGTTCATAAACATATATTCACATATTTTCTTAAATCTCAAAAGATCAGAAATAAAATATAATTAAAGCATCCAAATTCCATTATCGATTCTAAATACAATCACATAGTCCAAAAGTAAATTATATAACCTAAAATCATCATTATATACATATTTATATCAATACATTTTAAAATAATCTAAAATATATATTCGGGAGTTTACATCAAATGCTTTATAATCATGAAAACATATTCGAAAACGTATAGAAAATATAATAAATCCCACTCACAAGTTAGGAAAGGTACGCAGTCCCTAAATTTCCTCGCTCGGGTCAGGCTCCTTATCCTCTTGCTCAGTGCAGAAACACAAATGCATCGAGATTTAAGTTAGTCTATGTCTGACAACATGAATTCATCTGACATGCACATAAATAAATTCTAATATGGTTTTTTGTTAGTTGGCTTCCTTGTAACTATAGAAATTCTCTATTTTTTCGATCGATTAGTCGATTTAACCTTATTGCTTAATCGATTAACAAACTAGCTAGCATTGTTTGACCTTATTTACTAAAACTAATTCATAGACAATGAGTTTCGAGTAAAACAGTAGCTTTTACTAGAATGTAAAGGAGATGGAGAAGTGATGGATTTTGGTGTGAGATCGTCATTTAATCGGTTATAATACAAGAAATCAATAATAAGAAAAAGTAGAGGGAGAGAAAAAAGATAAATGGGGAACATAGAGGAAGAAGAAAAGAAAAACGATCCCCCTCACTATTTGGCCTATATTTATAGTATAAATATAAAATTATTAAAATACCTTTGAATTTTATAAAGGAAGAAATTTCTGAAAGGGGTAAAATTGATCATTTCACCTGATTTTCATGTGATTTGATCGAACGAATTGGCCAGTTTGTTCGATCAAAATGGGATTCATTCGAATGAATAAAATCCTATATTTGACCAAAGATCCCCTGAGTCCTTGAAAAATTTTGACTACTCATTCGTTCGAACGAAGTAGGCCATTTTTTCGACCAAGAATTTCCTAACTCCCTAAAAATTTTTAGTCCTTTGGTTTAGTTAAACAAGTCTCCTCATTTGTTCAGTCGAACCCATTTGTTCGAACAAATTCGGAGGTTCATTCGATCGAATGCTTCCTATCTTGAGTTTTCTTTTGCAATCGAATTCCCATTCAATTTTTGACATCTATTCCTATACTTTTCTCTTTCTAACTCTTTCAAAATCTCACGTTATACCTCAAAATACTATCAATCTTTACAATATCTGAATATTCATCTTATCGAAAGATGAAAATGTCTTTGTTAAAAAATACAGGGTATCATAAAAATACTTACTTTCCTTAGTCACAGAAGACCTATAATGTATTTATAACTTTTATACATGCACAAAATTTAGTACCAAACCCAAATTAAGCCCAAGTCGAATCTTTTCAATCAGTGCATAATTTATCTAAGTTGATTAAGGAAGTAAGGTAACTTATGAGTGTACCATTTTATAAGATCACTGATGCTTTAGAAGTAAGTAGATGATTGAGAATTATATAATAGAATATAGATGATATAAATTTATTAGATGAGAAAAAACTGAGAGTGGCTACCCGATTGCTTGAGCAAAGTGCTGTTACTTAGTGGCAAAACATATCATTAAGGTTGAGTACTAACCCTACTTAGGTAAACTTTTAGAGGACATTGTAAAAGAAGTATTTTACCTACTTTTATAGCAATAAAAAAGCTAGGAATTTATGAATTTAAAATAAATAAGCAGTACAGTGGTAGATTATGAGACTTAGCTAAGATAATTAGTAGAGTTTATTCCAGAATTTACTAATAAGGAAACTTAATATGTTAATTTTAAGGCTGGGTTAAATCTAAAAATCAAGGATAGACTGCCAGTGATAGGCAAGCAAAGTTATGAAGAAGTAGTGCAGTTGACTCTTCAAATGGAAGTATTGATTAGGGAGAGAAAATCTAGAGCTAGATTTTAGAAAAGGAAAGATATCAGTATTTCAGTGGATCGATCATCGAAGAAGAGTTACAGTAGTAGATCATCTAGTATCCAAATGACGAGTTCAGGAGTTACTTCGTCATTCTTTTCCAGAGATCAGCGATCATCCCAATTTAGTACTCTTATTTTGGGATTCGAATATGGGAGTAAGAAATTGTCAAGTCAAGGTCGATGTCTAAACTACAGACGATTTTATGATGGGCCTTTTAGAATTCTAACAGTGTGTTACCGTTGTGGTCAGGTCGGATATATGAAGAAATATTATCCCAATTTGGGAAGATCAGATGTAGTAGGATAGCCTAGGCAAAGTTTGAGGTTTCCTAGTTCACGGTACCTTATACCTCAACCACGATCCTCAAGTGTTCGTCGTTCTAGTTTAGGGAATATGCCTACTCACTAGAGTAATCAGAAGGACCAGTCATGTGTTCAGCCTCGGGTGTTTGCAATAAATTAGGAGCAGGTTCAGATTAATCCAGATATAATTACCTGTATGATGATGATCTTTGACCATTCAGCATATATGCTAGTTAACCCCGGTTCAGATAGGTCATTTATTAGTATGGTATTTGTATAGCACACTAATAAAGACGTGATACCTTTAGAGCCAGAGTTAGTTGTTTATGTATGAAGACTCTATGGCCTAAATTATGCATCAATTGTAATTTTTAACTGAACAATCCTAGGCTAATTGCATGAAAAACAAAAGATAATCAAATGAATTACCTTAGGGCTTTGAATAGATATGTTGTAAGCTGGAAGGTGTGATGAAGACAAGACTCAAAAGCTTGAATCCTCTCCACTTGACACCATCCTCATGCGCCTCTTCCCATAGCCGAACTCCTTGTTGAGAGAGAGATCGAAATTCAACAATTTCCTTAATTAAAATGAAAAATAAAAGATATTTTTATTTTTTTATTTTTTTCCATTTAATTTAATTAGTATTTATCTAATAAATATATTAAATAAATAGAACTAATATGATACAAACATACTCATCTTATATGTGTGTAATCATCCAAAGTGGGTTAATGAAAATTAAACACAAAATCAAAATATTATCAAATAATATAATGACATGTGCATTAATTTTATCCATAAATAAAAATAATTTTTATTCACTTATTTAACACTTAAAGAAATCATATAATGATCAAATTAATTAATATAATGGATTAAACAAAATCCATAATTATGGTATAATTATCATAATACCCTTGGTCATATTTGCATATAAAGGTATAATGGCTATTTTTATCTAAATTAAACACTTTAATTTAGATTTTATCATTTTATATTAAAATCCTATTTTAACATATTTGATAATCATAATTATCAAATTTAGATATATAATTTATAATAAATTACACATATGTATCACATAGAGGTAAAATGATCATTTTGGACCAAGTTAAACTATTTAATTTAATTTTTATCATTTTACCTTAAAATCACATTTTAACATATTTGATAATCATGATTATCAAATTTGGTAAGTAATTTACATTAAATTATCTCTTTAACACATTAAAGAGTATTAATACATATAATAGTTTTATGTATCGATTTTGGCCTATTTCTATATTATCATGAAGGTGTTAGTCCTCTTCCAATAATATTTTATCTCTCTCTCATGTAAAGAAGTGTTAGAGAATCTTGGTGGATCATAAAGGTTCACTGTGACTCAGTCGTGAATATATACCGAATATTTCTACTTTAAATATTTCGATTCTTCAACGACTATAGTTAGTATCTAACAATATGCTATAGTACCTAAGTCATGATAAAGAAGTATCTTCATCAAACCTTTTCTTGATTGCACGTAACGTGTGACTAATATCCTTCTGTCATCATATTCTAATCAAGAAAGTGTTTATGGACTGTCAAAACCCTAATCTCGATACAACTTTGAATTTTCGATCATATGTCAATATTATGCTGTGGCCACAGACTTATAATCAAGACATCATATCGACATTTGATTAGGAACTCAACTCGGATAGAGACAACAAGATTTCTCAGTCCAATATGTCAAGCCAACGAATCTCATCTTAACTGTTAATCGAACACGTATTTGACAAAGCATACCCAAATCGATTGCTTATACAAGGCATGATTAACCCTGCATTTATAAACCATATGAAATATATCTATCCATACAGAGTCTAATTCTAGATGTCTCAGGTCAAAGAATTATGTCGTACACTATTACAATCTATCAATAAATCATTGACTACATGCATATTATGTGATTCATCGATATTCAGTCCCACTCGATAAATAGTTTACCAACTATGAATCCACACTAATCACTTATAACAATACACATATTGTTAGCCTATATATATTATTACATAATATTATTATGCGACATCTAGTATGCCTATTATGTGATATGGTTGCCCAATTAACACCACGTATGTAAGGAACGATTTGATAATTTATTTAACAGTTAAATAAAATTATCTTGATAATTTATATACAATCATTATTTATTTGTATAAAAAATAAACGAAATAGAAAACATATATAAATAAAGAACTACTTCTTTCTTTAATAAATATAAAAGTTTATACAATATCATAAGTCCTGAAACCGACAATACAAATGATTTCTAGGGTATACACTAACAAGCTCTCACTTGCACTAAAGCCATTTGCTATGGTATCAGATATCTATCTTCTCAAGATACTTATCTAGCTGCTTCTGTGTCATCACCTTAGTTACTAGGTCAGCTTCATTATCCCCTGAAGCAGTTTTCTGTATTAATATCTCTCTAGCTCCAATAAACTCTCTCAAAATGTGATATTTACGCTAAATATATTTGGACTTCTAGTATGCTCTCAGTTTCTTTACCTGTGCAATAGCCCCAGTATTGTCATAGAATAGAGTTATCGAATAACTTATATTAGAAATGACATTAAGTTCAGATACAAACTTTCGCATCCAAACAGTCTTTTTTACTGCTTCTGAAGCGGTAATATATTCAGTTTCAGTAGTGAAATCTGTTGTCAGCGTTTGTTTGGAACTTTCTCAACTGACAGCACCTTTATTATATACAAAAATAAAAATCGGATGTAGACTTTCTATCATCCAGATCTAACTAAAAATCACAGTCTGAGTATCTATGTATACTCAACTCTTGAGATCCATAAGTCAGAAGTAAATCCTTAGTCCTTCGTAAGTACTTAAGGATTGTCTTAATGGCTGGCCAATGCTTTTCTCCAGGATTGGCCTGATATATTCTTGTAACACTTATAGCATATCTTATATCAGGTTATGTATATAGCATTGCGTACATCAAGCTACCTATAATCAAAACATAAGGTAACTACACATCCGTTATGCCTCTTCATCGATCTTTGGATCCATATCTTTTGAAAGATTAAGAGCATGATTGAAGAGCAGAAGATCTCTCTCAGAGTTCTCCATATTGAACTTCTGTAATATCTTTTCTATGTACATCCTTTGGGATAATCCTATTACACTCTTCGCTCTATCTCTATAGATACGAATTCCCAAAACATAAGTCACTTCTCTAAGATCCTTCAATTCGACGAAAAGGTTCTGGACAATCAAATCTTCGCCTCAGTCATCCTGCTTATCATTACCCATCAATAATATATCGTCCACATACAATATGAGGAATATTATGACATGATCTTTAACCCATTTGTAAACATAATATTCATCTGGGTTTGTTCAAACCCATACGATTTTATCACCTTATCAGATCGCTTATTCCAACTGTAAGAAGCTTTCTTCAATCTATAAATGGATCGATGCAACTTGCATACCTTATTTCTATTTATAATGGATATAAAACCAACTGATTGCTGTATATAGATATTTTCCTCAAGATATCCATTGAGGAATGCAGTTTTTACATCCATCTGCCAAATTTTTAAATCATGGTATGCTGCTATAGTTAGCGTGATTCGAATGGATTTAATCATAATCATGGATGAAAAGTTCTCCTCATAATCTAACCCTTGTTTCTTAATGTATCTCTTCTCAACCAACCGTGCTTTATAGTTCTTGATCTCATAATCCTTACCAAGTTTTCTCTTGAAGATACACTTGTAACCAATAGGAACAATTCCTTCTGATAGATCAGCAATTGTTCAAACTTGATTGATGTATATGGATTGCATCTCAGAATCTATAACCTCTAGCCATCTACTTGAATCCTTATCCAGGATAACTTCTTTATAACTTCTAGGATCATCAGGATTATCTGCCTCTTCCACTAGGTAAGAGTCAAACTCTTGCTCATGTAGGAGACCATATCGCTTGGAGTTCATAATACTCTGGAAGATTTTTTTATTAGAATTTGAACTGGAATTGAGGTTTGTTGATTAAAAGGTCCGGCCTCAGTGTTATTGAACTGAGTTTTTAAAGCCCTTTTTTAAGCTTAATTAATCTATTTGCACCACCTTCTATCAAGAACTCTTCTTTTAAGAAGTTTGTATTTTTACTAACCACAATATGCTGATCAGCATGAAAGTAGAAATAATATCTTAAACTATTTTTAGGATATCCAATGAATCTTCTCTTCTCTAATTTTACATCCAGCTTATTAGTGTTAACTATTTTAATATAAGCTGAACAACCCTATATTCTCATATATGAGAGAACGAATTTCTTTCCACTCTATATCTCATTAGAGTCTTTTGGACTGATTTTGATAGGACTATATTTAGGATATACGTAGCGATCATCAGGGCATATCCTTACACATAAACTGACAAGTCAGTGAAACTTACCATAGATTGTACCATATCAAATAATGTACGATTCCTCCTTTTAGCTACACCGTTCAACTGTGGTGTATAAGAAGGAGTTAAATGGGAGATTATTATATTATTCTTCAAGAATTCTTGAAACTCTGTACTCAAGTATTCTCCTCCACGATCTAATTGCAGATTTTTTATACTCTTTCAGTCTGTTTCTCTACTTCATTTTTAAATTCCTTGAATATTTCAAAGAAATCTGATTTATATTTCATTAAATACACATACCCATATCGTGACATATCATCGATAAAGGTAATGAAGTAGTCAAAT
>JAVXUL010108263.1:0-18619 GCA_035590515.1 Trichilia minutiflora
AAATTTTCCACCCCTATAAATTTTCCATCCCCCAACATCTTAATCTCCACTTCTCCAACAACATCTCCTATCTTCTTCTCCATCAATCTCTTTTATATTTAATTTGTATTTGTATTTTATATTTATATTTGTATTTGTATATTTGTATTTGTATTTTATATTTGTATTTGTATTTTTGTATTTGTATTTTATATTTATATTTGTATATTTGTATTTGTATTTTATATTTGTATTTTATATTTATATTTGTATTTGTATTTATGGATGAATTAATTTATGAATTATTTAATTTTAATTTTTGTTTTTATTATATTTTTTAATTAATTATTAAAATAGATAAATTATTTTACATTAATAAAAATTAAATTATTATATAATTAATTAATTTTTTAAATTTAAATAATATAAATTTTATGAGATATAAAATTATAAAGAAATATATAAATTAAAATTAATTTAAAATTAAAATCACGGATTGAATGGTGGCATCGCATCAGTAATTGATTGGCGTCGCTAAAGCCAGAAATTGGCATCGTTGAAGGCTTCAGCGACGCCAGTGACGGGCGTCGTCGAAGGACCGTTGCAGAACCCTTTAGCGACGTTATATATATCTCGTCGCTAAAAACCTCTTCAGCGACGTTATACTATCGTCGCTAAAAGCCACTTCAGCGACGCTATAACTGTCGTCGCTAAAAGTTTCTTCAGCGACGCTACATATAGCGTCGCTGAATGGTCTTTTAGCGACGATGAATGTGGCGTCACTGAAGGGTCTTTTAGCAACGACAGTTATGACAACTACAATATGGTGTCGCTGAAGTATCTTTTAGCGACGACATATTTATAGCGTCGCTAAAGGGTTCCGCGACGGTCCTTCGGCGACGCCCGTCGCTGGCATCTCTGAATCCTTTAGCGACGTCAATTTCTGCCTTTAGCGACGCCTCGTGGCATTGCAGAAGCCCTGTTTTGTAGTAGTGAGAATCACGCAGGGAGGAAATCAAATCCTTATTAAGTTATGGATCGATATATGTTTACACTTTTGGCATTTGGGGCATTCATGGTATTAGAAAGACAACAATTGCTTCAGCCATTTTTCGCCAAATATCTAGTCATTTTGAAGTTTCTTGCCTCTTTTTAAATGTCAGAGAAGAAGCTCAAAAATATGGAGGACTAGCTCACTTTGCGATGGCAACTTCATTCTACATTAATGGAGGATGAAAATGTGAAGTGTGATACTTCATATGTTATTCGCATAAAAAGTTTTGATTGCTGTAGATAATTTTCAGTCGGCACGCCTTCGATCAAAATCATCCCAAGGTAGGTTATGAGAAATTGTCAAATAAGTTGATGAAATATACTCAAGGTGTTCCGTTAGCTATCAAAATTTTGGGTCAGCATTTATATGTAAAGCAAAAAGAAGATTGGGAAAAGGGAATAAATACACTGAGCAAAATGCCCGATATAGGTATTCCAAAGTTGTTAAAGTTAGACTATACGACTAACTTTAATATTTTGAATGAAGGAGATTGTGACATACGACTTTGAAAAGGTTTTAGATTGTAGATTTAATTTATTTCTAATTTTGCTCATTATACAACAATGTGATATTCATAATAATTCGCATGATAATATTGTTTCCTGACTCCATGTAAGGAGAACACATGATAATAGTATGCAATTTTTGGTACTTCGAAATTATTATTTATCTTTCTTTGTTGCTGACATCTTAAATATGTTGTTAATTTGAAAATTACTTTATTACTTCGACTATCAACCATTTCAGCTTTATTGGTCCTCTTATAAAGGATTGTTTTTGTCTTATTATTCTAACATGTGGCATGTATCTATCTTTTGTATTAGGACCTTTGGGACTCATTGGCGTTAGATATATATCGTCAGGCATCTGGTATACTTTTTGAATTTCTCAATGATCTTGATAATTCCGAACTCAAAGTATTTAAAATTTTTTGTATTAATTGCTTCAAAGTAATTTCAAGATTCGTCCCTTCTTTTTTACCCCCAAATGATCAGCCAATCCGGGAAACATTTTGTTGCTTCCTGTTAAAAAGAATTATTATCTGCATTAATTTTGCAAATGTAGAGCCTAGATTGATGTACCGTTAAAAGTTTCGCATTGCTTTGGGACTGTATTGTTTATCTAATTGGTATCTTCCTTGTATGACTTGATGTTGGTTCTTCTGGATAAATTCTGTAGTGAGTTCCATTAAAGTTTTAATTGCATATATAAAGATCCTTTGTTGTTTTGAGCCAGTGTTTGTCTATTATTTAGTAATTATGTTTGAAATTGAAAATGGATAGCATTAGATTGCTTCATATTCTACAAAGTTGGTGGAATATGTATGGTGCTTGTGTTACAGATGGTTTATTATTTATTTTTCACGACTCTGTTTTGTGCTTTTTATCAGATTCTTCTGCCAGGGCCGCCCAGCTTGCTATTGTTCTAATGCAAGAAGAAATATGTATGGTGCTGTTGTTTTGCGGTTGATGCAAGCCTTTATCCATACAGATAATAGGGCCGTTGTAGTGAACCACGCATGCGTGTGGGGTCATCTACGCCTGAAACGCATCTGAAATTTCCGTAATCTTCTGCCAGTGAAGTCTTGTAGTCAAATTACTCACTTTTTTTTATTATTCATATTAATAATTTTTTGGGAAAAGTACGGAAATGATCCCTTTTTTATTATTTTTATCAAAATAACCTATCTCTAAAAACGTTAACGAATTTAACCAATGACTTTAATTTTGAAAAATTAAAAACGTTGAAAATTTTAGCCCAAAATTAAAAATAAGTGAAAACAACCTTCTCTCATTTTCTTTGTTTCTAAACTGTACTTCATGCTCAATCTCTCTAAGGCCAAATACGAACTCCCTTGTTGTTTGTCTAACGGTTAAAAATCCATTTTCAGACTGCTTTAACCGGATGTCCGACAGCTTGAACGTCTCCAAATCCCACGAGTTTCATTAATTTCAGTTTACATTTTAAAATTTCAATTACGCAATTCAAAAACCTAGGTTGTTGTAGGTTATAAACATGTAAATAGATTGGGTTGTTGTTGTTATGGTTTTCTTTTGTGTTTTGGCCTGAATTTGAGTTATAGGCAACTTCAAAATATGCTAAAAAGTGTAGTGTTTTGCATGTGTTGGAAAGCGTCACATGGTACTATATTCGAAAGTGTGTTATTTTGATAATAGTTTTAAGGTGTAGGTTTGAATGTGTTTGAAAATGTAGGATTGAACATGCTCAAAAGTGTATGCTTGAACGTGTTTGAAAGTTAACTTTTAAATAGAAGTTATAAATAGAAGGAAGAAACGTATTACAAAACATATAAAGAAAAACAACAATTTCTTACTCAAAAATACTTTGTCAAGAAAAAAAAATTCTGCACTATACCTGACTTCTTAGTTATATTGCTTAAACTCAGAAGAATTGATAGTTGAATCCTGGGAGACAGACTCTGTTGTCTTTCAAGTAATTTGGGAAAGGGAGAAATACTGTCTTAGGACATTGCACCCATGCAAGCCTCTATCATACGTTCTGTAAGATTGATTTTAATTTTATAGCACATTATTTAATTGTTTTGTTTATTGTATTTAAAATTTTGTTTTATTATTGTTAATAAACCTTGACTTTAATTGCTCTAGTATCCAACATTCCATTAACGTTTTCAATTCCATTAACATTTTAACTGCATATATATATATGACAAAGGGTTGGGATAGTGTAACTTAAATATCTTACTTGAAATTTAGCATAAATCTCAACTGAAAATGAAAGTTAAAAAATAGCATTTGGTATTGCCAAAACTACGTCTTGTGAATAGTTGGATTGAAGAAAAAAAGGATTTAGAGATTATGTTTTCTAAATTTTAATTCAAATTTACAAGTCCAAATAACCCGACATCTAGAAAATCCTTTGTTGCTTTGAGCCAGTGTTTTGTCTATTATTTAGTAATTATGTTTGAATTTGAAAATGGATAGCATTAGATTTATTCATACTCTACAAAGTTGGTGGAATATATAAGATGCTTGTGTTACAGATGGTTTATTATCTATTTTTGATAACTCTGTTTTGTGCTCTTTATCAGATCCTTCTGCCAGTGCCGAGTTCGCTGATGTTTTAATGCAAGAACAAAAAGGAATATGTATGGTGCTGTTGCTTTGCGGTTGGCGCTAGCACTTTATCCCTACGGATAGTAGGGCCGTCGTAGTGACCGACGTATGAGTGTGGGGGCATCTGCGCCTGAAACGCATGTGAAAAGTTTCAAAATATAGAGATTTATCGTTTTTCTAATTTTGATTTTCTGTCAAATTTCCGTAATCTTCTGCCAGCGAAGTCTTGTAATGTCAAATTGCTCAGTTTTTCTTGCAATGTCGCGAAGAGGAACCTAAACATGCGGAGTAATAAATGCTGAGTGAAGATGCCTCTTCGGGAATTGGAAAAAAGATTTATAATATTACTTAACCGTTGAACGTATATATGTTGTTATTACTGTAATTATCTTTAATGCACTAACTAATTCGGCGTTTCATAGAAAAAAAATCTTATTTCAATCATTGTAATCTTAGGTTTTATTTCTATCTTGACCGACAAAAAAATTAAAATGCTATTAACTCTTTGATGTCATAGGATAGGAGAGATCCAAAACAAGGAGAGTGTCTCTTCAACTGAAAGTCAACAACACCGTTTCAATGTAATGATTGGAGGACATTCACAAAAGAAAAAGAAAAGAAAAGAAAAGAAAAAAATAAAGAATTGAAATGAAAGGAGGTAACCAACACATGCTGATCCATAAATTTGTAATAGATTGTATTAAATTAAATATTTATTTTATATCCTGTGTTTACATAGGCATCAAGGCAATTTAAATGGGTTACGATCACTAGGATAAAATAAGAAAACTGTCACATTTTGAATTCGAGAACAATTTCATCATTTCTTTGTATAAGGTTTTTTTTGTCTTTTTGTAAAATACATGTTTGGGTTTAAATCGTGTTATTTATATCGTATTCGTATTTAGTCGGTAAATGGGTTAGATTTGAAAAAAATTGGGATAAGTTTTAGAAAAGTTCTCTTAAGGTGCCATCCACGCACCAGTGTGATAAAAACAAATTCTTGTTAATTGGGAAGTCCGTTTGATGAGCGGTCGTTTCTATGGAAAGAGAATGGAATAAGGATTTCACATAAAGAAATAGAATGGAATTTGGATATGGGATGAGAGAGAATCAAAGGTTTGAAGTTGGCTGGTCGGCACAACATAACAAATCAACAGAACATACATTAAGATTCATATCTATTAAGAGACTTAATAAAAGTAGTCCATTTGCATTATCTATTCCAATCAACAGAACGAAACAGCATACATTGATACATTAAAATAAAAACTTGTTCAAATTTTAGTTGTAACAATCAACTTACAGCACGTTCTAGTAAAATTTAAGATTCATATCCCAAAGAGGTCTGCTTACCTTCTAGGAACAAGGAAGATTCGAGATGATCCTTCTTGCATTGAAACAACAGTAACCTCGGCACTGGCATTAGGATCTGATAAAGAGCAGAAAACAGAGTTATCAAAAAATAAATAAATTAACCATCTGTAAAACACAAGCACCATACATATTCACCAACTATATAAATTAATAGAGGTTTGTAGAATATGAATCAATCTAATGCTATACATTTTCAAATTCAAATATAATTAATAAATAATAGACAAAACACTGGCTCGAAACAACAAAGGATTTTCTAGGTGTCGGGCTATTTGGACTTGTAAATTTAAATTAAAATTCAGAAAACATAATTACTAAATCCTTCTTTTTCTTCAATCTAACCATTCACAAAACATAGAGTTGGCAACCCTAAATGCTGCTTTATCAACTTTCGTTTTCAGTTACTATTTATGTCGACTCATAACTCCATGAATCCCTGGATCAAAACAAAAGGACAGTTGAGATTTATGCTACATTTCAAGTCAGACATTTAAGAATCTCAACCCTTTTTTTAATATATGCAATCAAAACGTTAACGGAATTCACTATAGAATTTATCCAGAAGAACCAACATCAAGGCGTACAAGGTAGATACCAATTAGATAAATAATAAAGTCCCAAAGCAATGCGAAACTTTTATCTGTACATCAATCTAGGCTTTATATTTGCCAAATTAATTCAGATAACAACAAAATGTTTCCCAGGTTGGCTGACCATTTGAATTATCAAGATAATTGAGAAATTCAAAAAGTATACCAGATGCCTTACGAAGTGTATCTAACGCCGGTGAGTCCCAGAGGTCCTAATACAAAAGATAGAATACATGCCACAAGTTAGAATAATAAGACAGAAACAATCCTTTATAAGAAGACAATAAAGCTGAAATGTTTGAGAGTCCAAGTAATAAAAGTAATTTTCAAATTAACAACATATTTAAGATGTCAACTGCAAAGAAAGATAAAATGCGAATTATTATGAATATCATATTGTTGTATAATAAGCAAAATTAGAAATAAATTAAATCTACAATCTAAAAACTTTTAATAGTCGTATGTCACAATCTCCTTCATTGAAACTTAGATGAGTAGAGAATCTAGTCTAACTTTAATAATTTTGGAATACCTATACCGGGCATTTTTCTCAGTATATTTATTGCCTTTTCCCAATCTTCTTTTTTACTTTCCATATAAATGCTGACCCAAAATTTTAATAGTTAAACGGAACACCTTGAGTATATTGCATCAACTTTTCTGACAATTTCTCATAACCTACCTTGGGATGATTTTGGTCGAAGGCATGCCGACTGAAAAGCTTTAGAGCATCATCATCTTCTAATTTCCTCAGCTCAAATATTCTTTTGAGTCCACAATTTTGAAGAACTTGTTTACTTCTTGACGTGATTACAATTAGACTCCCTGGCATAAACTTATCATAACTATCAATTATAGATTTCATTTGATCATCTTTATGTCGATGATTTGTTGGTGACTGGCAACAGTCAGAACGAGCGACGTCATCTACAACAATCAAAACTTTTATGCGAACAACTTATGACGTATCACACCTCACATTTTCATCCTCCATTAATGCAGAATGAAGTTGCCGTCGCAAGTGAGTTAATCCTCCAGATTTTTGAGCTTCTTCTCTGACATTTAGAATGAGGCAAGAAACTTCAAAATGACTAGATATTTGGCGAAAAATGGTTTTGCAATTGTTGTCTTTCCAATACCACGAATGGCCCAAATGCCAAAAGTGTTAACATACATCGATCCATAACTTAATAATGATTTGATTTCCTCCATGCTTGATTCTATTGCAACCGAGTCCTCTTTAAAATTAATTTGAAGCATATCATTCAGTGATTCTATTCCGACCATGTCCTCTTGAAGATCAATTTGAAACAAATCATTCGGTCTCTTCAAAATATTCTCAACAATTTTTTCTATTAGTGCAGAATCAGACCTGATAAATATGAATCAAAATAATTTTTAGTTTGAGTGAATAATAAAAAGGAAATGCAGTAAATCTGTTTGAATTCCTAATTTATGCAATGAATCGGAGAATAAGTTACCTAGTGGTTTGAGAATCAGAGGACGCTTCCCTCAAAGCATTCCGATCGATTTGAAACATGTCACTCAGTCTCTTCAAAATATTCTCCACAATTTTTTCTACAAGCTTAGATTCAGACCTGACATATATGAATCAAAATAATTTTTAGTTTGAGTGAATAATAAAAAAGAAACACAATAAATCTGTTTGAACTCCTAATTTTATGCAATAAATTGGAGAATAAGTTACCTAATGATTTGAGAATCAAAGCCAGACGAATTGGCCGCTTCTCTGAAAGCATTCCGATCATTTTGAAACATATCATTCAGTCTCTTCAGAATATTCTCCACAATTTCCTCTATAAGTGCAGATTCAGACCTGACAAATATGAATCAAAATAATTTTTAGTTTGAGTGAATAATAAAAAAGAAACACAGTAAATCTGTTTGAATTCCTAATTTTATACAATAAATAGGAGATTAAGTTACCTTATGACTAGAGAATCAAAGCCAGACAAATTGGCCGCTTCCGTCAAAGCATTCCTCCATTTCTGTAGCTTCTCTTCCCTTTCCTTATATCTTTCTTCAAGCTTTAAAAACGCATCTCCAAAATTCCCAGTCTGATATCTTACATTTGATGGATTGACGCCATAGAAAACCGGTATTACAATATGTCCGTACATCTTCTTGCTTTCGAGAATCTCTACAAGCTCTTCTAAGCACCATGTAGAGGAAGCTTATCCTTCTGAGAAAATGACAACTGCAATTTTTGAGTTCCTAATTGCACGTAATAGAGATGGTGAAACTTCATCTCCTTTCTCGATTTGGTGATCAATGAATGTTCGGATATTGTTTTGACGCAAAGCTGGATACAGATGGCTGATAAAGTTATTTCTAGTATCCTCACCTCTGAAGCTAAGGAAAACATGGTACTCTATCTGAGAAATCATAGCGGTGGAAGGACAAGTTAAAGAAGAAGAAGGACAAGCTAAAGACGGAGAAGAAGATTGTTTTTCAATGTGAGAAGAACCACATTGGAGGATGAAGAAGAAGAAGAAGAAGAAGCAGAAGATGATGATGATGAATTGATGATGCTGATGATGATCATGAAGAGGACCACAAGGATGAAAAAGAACAACAAGAAGAAGATGAAGAAGAAAAAGGAGCCCATCGCAATTCAGTTAATGAGAGATTACGATCTAAAACAATGATACATACTATGTAAATGCCTTTGCTAAGGGCGCGGACCTACTCAGTGGCCACCCTGGCATGACTCAAGGAAAAAAAATTATTAATGTGAATAATAATAGGTATATCTTTTAAATTTAGTAAAATAATCTATATTAATCAATTAGAATAAAAAAGCACTTTTACAATTCTTAAATTTTAATTTGTATAATTAAAATGTATTTTAAAAATAATGTTCATGAAATTTTTTATTGGTTATATATTTATTTTTTAAAATATAATTTTATATAATATTATTGTTATTTATATTAAATTAAATTATCACACCTTAGTAAATCTGGAATGCGACTAGCAGGTGAACAGGTAAATCCTGACCCCCTTAAGCCTCATACATCATGCAACCTGTACACATACTCATTATGACCTATTATATATAAGACTATGTAATAATCATAGACATAATACAAGACAGTGTATAACATGGATGGAGTCTATCCATTCAATTTCAGGAAAGAGCTCCATGCCCGTCAAGCATACATAGATCTATAACTGTAGTGCATATACTTGCGTAGATAAATAACGACAAATATACATGACCAAGTCAAAAAATATACATTAAGGGTCAATCCCCAATTATGTATATATGTGGACCCAAAACCGTGCCCTAGTGACTAACTTTTCCATTTGTTATTATGTGCAGACCAACCAACTTCAAACCTTCAATTCTCTCTCATCCAAGATCCAAATTCCATTCTGTTTCTTTCTGTAAAATTCTTATTCCGTTCTCTTTCCATAGAAATAAACTGCTCATCAAACAGACTTTCCAATCAATAGGAATTTACATTTATCGCACAGGTGCGTGGATGACACCTTAAGAGAACTTTTCTAAAACTTACCCTATTTTTTTTCAAATCTAGCCCACTTACTGAGTAAATACGAATACGATATAACTAACATGATATAAAGCCGCACATGCATTTTATGAAAAGACAAAAATACCCTTATGCAAAGAAATGATGAAATTATTCTTGGTTTCAAAATGTGACGGTTTTCTTACTTGATCCTAATGATCGTAATCCATTTAAATTGCCTTGATGCCTATGAAAACACAGAATATCACATAAATATTTAATTTAATACAATCTATTACAAATTTATGAAACGCCAAATTAGTTAGTGCATTAAAGATAATTACAATAATAGCAACATATATACGTTCAACGGTTAAGTAATACTATGAATCTTTTTTCCAATTCTCGAAGAGGCATCTTCAATCAGCATGTGTTACTCCGCATGTTTAGGTTCCTCTTCGAGACATTGCAAGACAAACTGAGCAATTTGACATTACAAGGCTTCTCTGGCCGAAGATTACGGAAATTTGTCGGAAAATTAAAATAAAAAAACATAAATCTCTATATTTTGAAAGTTTTCACATGCGTTCAGGCTAGAGCTGTCAAACGGGCCGGACCGAGCTTAATCGGTTCGGGCCGCTTTGGGTCAAGCTCTTAGACGGGCCGGGCCGGGCTGGCCCGTTTAATAAACGGGTTGACATCTTCAACCCTAACCCAACCCGTCGGGTTAGCGGGTTAAACGGGCCAGCCCGTTTATATTAAATAAATAATTAATTAATAATTATAATTTTAAAAAAATTAAAAAATTAATAATAAATAAAAACATTATAAATATATAACAACAAATATTGTTAATTTAATTTTTTAAAATTAAAATTTTATTATTATAAATATATAATAAATATTTAATTAAAAAAAAATATTTTTAAATATTTAATTAATATAATCGGGCCAGTTCATTTAACCCGCGGGTTAAACGGATTTGAACCCTTTTACCCGCGGGTTAATCGGGCTGGTCCGTTTAACTCGTGGGCCAAAAATCATGAACCCTAACCCGTTTATTTTGCGGGTTAAACGGGTCGACCCGTCAGACCGAGCCCATTTTGACAGCTCTACCAGAGATGATAAATGCATGTTCATTTATTTGGTTTACAGCTTTAGGTTTTGAGTTTATAATTTTGTCAAAGTGCTAAACAGGAAACAGAAGTGGGGTGATGTAGACGTACGTAAAAATATAAAAAAATAAAAATAAAAAATGATACGAGATATTTAATAAATTTATATTTATTTTTTTATAAAAATAATATTTATTTTTATTTTTATTTTTAGGGGGAATTCCAAATTCTCCCTTCATGTTTGGCTAAAAGATGATCACCCCCTAGAGGGATGAATTTCAATCTCAGCCATCCATTACAAATAATGGATGGCTGAAATTAAAATTCATCTCCTCCAAGAGATGATCATCCTTTAACCAAAGAATAGGGGGGAATTTGGAATTCCCCCTTATTTTTATGAACAACCCATTTTAGCTTGTCAAAATTTAGGCAAAGCTATGATTTGTTGTTGTTGTTGTACAGTACAAAATTTTTAAGGTTTTTTATTATACTCCCAAGCTTTTCTATTATATTTAAAAAAAAATTATTGTATTTTTGTAACTTAAAATTATAATTTAAAAATTAAAAAATTATAACGTAGGAGTTAAAAAATGTAATGGAAAAATTAAAAAATGCAACTAAAAATTTTAAAGATTAGTAAGCGTTGAGGCTATATAGCAAAAATTAAAAAAAATAATGAAATTAATTTGTATAATTAATATTCAAATATCAACAAGTGACTAAAGGTATTAATTTAGATAAACGTATCATATTTATATCGTATTAATAAATTTATAGTATTTTTTGTATTTATCCAAATATAATCTATTTATTAATTATGTCAAGAACCCTCAATCCGAATACGATCTATTTATTAATCGTATCATCCGTTTAATAATCGTGTTATCTATTTATTAATCATGTCATTTATTTTTTAAATAAGTGATATAATACAATATAATTGGATCATTAAATGGATCAAATCTATTTAATTAATCAATATAAAATTTAATCTATTTAATTAATTATTTATTTAATATAAATAAATATCAAATATAAATAAATAAAATTATTATATTAAATAATTATTCATTTAGACACAATTATTTATTTAAATACGATTATTCATTTAACTAATTTATTCAATTTATTTAATTAATCAATATAAAATTTAACTTATTTAACTAATTATTTATTTAATATAAAATAAATATCAAATGTAAATAAATAAAATTACTATATTAAATAATTATTCATTTAGACATAATTATTTATTTAAACATGATCATTCATTTAATTAATCGTGTTTTAATATTGTTTTAAACGAATAAACGAATTCAAAAGATCAAATCCAAATCCGACACAATTATTAATCGTGTGATATAAATATGATTCAATTATTATTCGTGTCAAAATTTTCAAATCCGAATCCGTTTAATTATATCGAATTTGTATCGAATAATTGTGCCGTGACCCAAATTGCCACCCCTATTAAATCCCTAGTGCACGTGGATGCGGGAGTATGTAAATTTTACGTGCGAGTGAAATAAAAATAAATGTTTCTTTTAGCAAATTCCGTCTCTCTCTTGCTATTAAATTCTCATTGTAAAATTTATAAAACAGTGAATTTATGGAACACTGATGCAGACTAGGTTCAAGATGACTCAACCACAAAACAACAACAATCCTGAGATGTCACTCAACCACCATCCTGGGATGCCACTCAGACAATGGAGGAAACTTGATGCTCAACACGACCAAGCTGAGCGCTTGATTATTTAGGTGACTCACTCACTCAAGCAAACAAGTACTTGAATTCATAAGGAACTGGAATTGAAATTATAAAATTGATTTACAAACATTTACTATTGCCTACTTATAGGCTTCAAATGAAAAAGAAGAAAAAAAATGTAAAACAATGAAAATGTCAGTAAAGAACTATGCCTACGTAACCATCTAAAGTTTTAGCTTCTGTAAGTCTTCTTTTCATCTTCGAAGGTCTTCATCCAGGAAACAAATCTCAAAAGTCTAAAATTTCTTTTACAAAAGTCTTCAATTCACTCTCCAAAGTTTTCATTTTCATTAAACAAATCCCACCAATTATACACCTGCATCATTCTCCTCCAGTTGAAAAGAACTTTACATAAGAGTTCAAGTCTTTCCAAAGCAATTCTTCAATTCTCTTAAGTTCTTGACTTGAAATCCATGCATCATCTCAAGCTGGTTTTCCTACCTAATGGACTAGGTATTGGGTATAAGTTTCATTTCTTCTTGTGATACTTTGTATATCCAAGACATCAATAGTCTCACGAATAGGCTTTGTAGATGGAATTGAAAATTCAACATCCTTTACTTGGTTCTCATCTCCATAGTAAGGATACAAATCACTCACATTGACTACTGGGCTAATTTCCATTCCATGAAGTAATTTCACACGGTAGGCATTTGATCCTAACCTTTTGAGAATTTTTTATGGCCCAAATTTCCTTTGCTTGAGTTTGTTGTGAATTCCCACACGAAATCTTCCTCTCCGTAGATAAACCATATCAAATTCCCCTTCCTCAAATTCTTTACTTCGTCTATGAACACCAGCTTTTGATTTGTATAGTTCGGATGTTTGCTTTAACTGCTCACGAGCTTGATCATGAATGGTTTTGAGATGAATCGCCAATTCTTCTGCATCCATGCTGATTCTAGATAAATTTGGTAAAGGTAGAAGATCCAAAACTTGACTCGATTTTCTGCCGTAAATCACTTCAAAAGGAATCTTTTTTGTTGATCTGCTCAGAGAACTATTGTAAGCAAACTCAGCTTGCGAAAGCATTAACTACCATTTTTTTGGATTTTCTCCAATTAAGTTGCGTAGTAAATTATCAAAAGAACGATTTACTACTTCTGTTTAGCCGTCCGTTCGTGAATGATAAACACTAGAAAATTATAATTTACTGCCGAATAATTTCCGAATGTAACTCACAAATCGAACATCTCGATCTGAAGTGATTGACTTTGGAATTCCATAAAGGGAACAACTTTTTTAAAGAATAGGGTAGCCACATGTGAAGCATCAACGACATTCCTGCATGGAATGAAATGTGTCCTTTTTAAAAATCGATCCACCGCTACCATAACACAGTCATTTCCATGTTGTCTTTTTGGAAGTCCAAGAACAAAATCCATGAATATGTCTTCCCAACGAACATTTGAAATAGGAAAGGGCTAGTATAAACCAGTATTTTGCAGTCCTCCGTTTGCTCTTTGACATGTGAGACATTTTTGCACTAAACTGGCCACATCCCTTTTCAAAGTTGGCCAAGAATATCTCTCTTTAACAAGTGTCTCGGTTTTGTGATGTCCAAGATGACCCCATGTTACAAAACTGTGTTTATAAAACTTTATGAGGAATATAAACAAACAGGTAATGATCTGCTGTAACTACACGCACAGATAGATAACTTACAATTACTGAGCTCTTTATATATAGCTTCCACCAACAGTAAAAATGTAACAAATTAAAATAATGCACCATTAAATCGTAAGAAAGTGCTGCATAAGCTAACAAACACAAGACTCCACTACTCCATTATTCACGTATAATATCCTAAAGATTACGACAAATAAAGATAATACATGTAGAAGATAAACATGCAACCATCCCTACCGTAAACTAAAAGTTTGTTAACATTTAGTTTAATGTGAATTGTCCAACGTGCACACACCAAGCAACTTCCTCAATTTTTGAACTGCAATTAACTTGAGGGACTTGGTAAAAGCATAAGCAACTTGATCTTCACTTCTATAGTAGAGGAGATCAATAACTCCCTCTTTTGTCAGATCTCTCAGAAAATAAAACTTCACACCTATATGGTTGCTTTTTCCGTGTCAGATAGGATTTTTGGAGAGTTTTATTGCTGCATTGTTGTCACAGTAAATTACAATGGCTCCTTCTTGCTGGAAATGCAATTCTTTAAGAAGTTTTCTTAGCCAAATACAAGCACAAGCACAAGCACAAGCTATTGCAGCAACAATTGTCTGCTTCTTTGAAAACCATGAAATAGCCCTTAACCGAACATAAAGATATATCTTGAAGTGCTTCTTTTGTCATTTTGATCCTTGCATAATCACTATCACTGAAGCCTATCAAATCTGATTTTCTCCCTTCTCATAGAACAGTTATAAATCAGTTGTCCCTTGCAAGTACCGAAATTTTTTTTTTACAATAACAAGATGCTTCTTCGTAGGATTCTCCATATGTCTACTAATGAGACTCACAGCATCATTATTTTCAATCTTATTGCAATTAAATACATTAAACTCCAAACAATTTTCTAAAACATAGTGCTGTCAACCATAGTTCGTTCAGAATTTTCACTAACTTCAAGCCTACCTCAATTGGTGTGTTAGAAGGATTGCAATTCTTCATTTGGAACCTATCTAAAATTTCTTGTACATATTTTCTTTGTGAAACAAAAATTCCATCAACAGATTGAATAACTTCTATCTCAAGAAAATAATGCATCTTTTCAAAATCAGACATATCAAATTCAAGTATTATGAACTGTTTAAAATTTTCAAATATGACACTATCATTTCCAATATAAATTAGATCATCTATAAATAGGAACATAATAAGTATTGTCCCTTTATTTTCAATTTTCATGTAAAGTTTGAATCCCTTTCAGTAAGTTCAATGGTAATATAAACATTTTCATAACGATAGGTATTATTGTCATTTCCTTATATGCATGCATAGGTATAATTATTACGTAGTCAACATAACATCGAGGCTTAATGATTAATTGGAGAATATTTAGTTGATACATGATTGCTTATGAAAAAAGTTCTTTTTTGTTATCTATCGATTCCTCCAGTATTGAGAGGGAATTTTATGGTAATTGAGACTGACAATCAATCAACAAATTATTGACATTTTAAAAGGGATATAAGATTTATAGATAGAAAAAAATAATAAAAAAGAGGCATCGAATGAGAGTAGAAATAAGATAGAAAATAGAGGAGAATAAGTGCTGGAAGAGGGAAAACCTAAGGCTAGAATGTAAGGGATAATCAGCCCAGGGGAGGACCCCAGAACTGACATTGTGAACTTCCCTAGAAGAACAACTGACACCAATTTACCCCTTAGGTAAAGAGCTAGACTTGTTCTTCCCCCATGTGAAATTTCTTTTTGCCATTTCTGAAATTTTGTCCTTTAACATCTTAAGGGTATTTTTGTAATTTCATGAGATATTAGAAATATGGGCCAATGTGCCCTTCCTCCTCATTCATCCTTTTTCCCTCTCATTTTCTCCTAATTTCTCCCCCCTCTCTTCATGAATTCCACTAATTAATCTTCAAATTTTTGCTTAAAATAATAACAACTCAATGCCTTTAACATTTTACAAGTTTTATTTTTTTGATTTGGTCAAAAAATCGACAAGGAGGACAGCTAAGGTTTTGAAACACTTTGGGGTTTTCAAAAATCAATCGAAATCACAACCATCTAAGGTGCTAATTAAGCCATTCGTAAGATTTCTAATATATTTCCAGTGTTATTTTTATATTTTATGGAATTTGAAGACTTAGGATTTACGGTGCATTTAGGGATTTAAGGATTTAGGTAAAATTTTAATTAATTGAGCTATAATTTATTGAATATAGGTTAGAATGACTTAATCAAAGATTAAATTATAGGAAAATAAAATTGAATTCAGAAAATAACATTTAGGCCTTAAATTAAAAAATTAAATTAGGTTATAATTAATGAATAGATGTTGTAATAAGTTATGATCATGAGATTTCATTGTTGAAAATCGAATAAATGATCAGATGATAGATTAAGCCTCAATAGTTAGGTGTCAACTAGGAAACTTCGGTTAATGATTATAATCATTGCATTTAGGTTGTATTGATATCATTTGAGGTACAAGAATATGATGATATTGTCCGTATATATGTAATAAGAATTGATAACACTAGGGAGGACTCCACGAGACGTAAAGAACAATAAAGGGTATTTATCCTCCCTAAGTGTGAGTGAACCCATATATGTTTTTATTGTTTTAAATTATTTTATGTAAAATAATTTCTTTATAAATTGCTAATAGTTTTATATGTCATTGATTTTAATAAATACAGGTGACATATGGATTATGTAATATTTGTATGAGGCCTTGAAGGCCAAACATGATTTTAGATTAATGGGACTGACTTATATTTTCAATATTCATATCTTTTATTTAATGATGATTTTATAATAAGGGTTTTACAAATGATTGTTTGGATTTGATGATGATGATATATATGATTTATACTTGGATTTTAATGATTTTGAGTATTTTAATTACTTGTTTTAAATATGTATGATGATACCTTTAATGATATGGTTAGTACGCTAGGATAGATATGGTTGTTATAGCTCCAGAAAAGTTAGTAGAGGTTGACTAGATGCTTGGTTACACTGATGGCTTAGTTATAAAGGGAGATTGTGATATCTTTATGATATGGAGTAGCCCACCAGGTGAGAATGTCGAGAATGATCACGAATATCATGAAGGTTGGAGTCAAAATTTTAATCTAGGGACTAAGACTAAAGACTAAATATAAGTCTTCAAATTTGAGTATACTAAAATACAACTATCATATAATATAAGAATGTAAAAAGAATAGATTTAGTTTATAGCCAATATGTTATAGATTATAAATATTCATAGTCAATAAATATATACATACCTTTATATTTTAAATTGTGCTCTACGATGTTTCATAGAATAAAAATCGTCTATGATTATATTTATAGAGAACTTTTCAACAATCTCTTTTTCAATGTAAACAATCATGTAATCTATAAGAAAATCATCTTTTATCTTATTTTACAACTTTGTTTTAATGATTTTCATAGTTAAAAAGGTACGTTCGATAGTTGCTATTAATACAAGAAGAGTCAAAACAACTTAAATTAATCTATCAATCAAAGGATAAGTATTTGATTTTTCACTTTCTACTAATCTATGACACAAGATAGTAATAATAGATAAATTTTAAAATTCTGGATGCTTAAACACATCAAGTTCATAATGTCGTAATTCATATTCCAACTAAAACTTTTCTTACTCTAAAAAATATGAAAGATAGAATATACCTACAAGCTCACGTATATCACTAGCATTAAATGACTTGTAGCTATCTTTAAGATCTAAAACTGTGCTTAATATTAGAAGTTCTATTGCTTGTTCATTGAACCTGCTATTCAGTTCTTTCAATTGATAATCTATCATAGATGTAAATATATCCATACGATAGTGATGCTCAATTATCACATTATCCTTTTGACAATGAGACCAAATTATGTTAGAGAAAGTAGCACTTATATCAAGAAGTTCAATAGCTTGACTCATACAAAAAGAACTGACTTTGTCCAAAAGACTGTTCCAATCATAATCCCTTAGCTTCTGAATCAATGATGTTATGCTAGATACTAAATGCATAGCATTTAAAATATCTTGAGATTTTTGTTGCAAAGCTTGACAAAGTTTTTCAATAATCCCTATGATCTCTTTCATCACATGCATAATGAATACAAAATCAAAAGACACCACTGACCTAAGAGCAAAAGTAGTATCGCCTCACTAAGACTATATAGATCCTTCAATAGCTAACTCTTCAAGAACTGAAACAGTCATACTAAACATGCAAAAAAGGCTACATATGTAATTGAAATGAGAACTCCGTCTTGTGTTTACAAGTCTTTGCAATGTGCCAACTTGATTAGGTCCCCTATTTGTGTCAATATCATCATTTGCAACCAATTGAATAATCTCACTTACATAAGTAGCTTGCAATTCATCATTGCGTTTCAAAGAAGAGCACACCATATTGACAATAAAAGTTAGATTTTGAAAAAAAACATGAATATCATTTACTTCTCTGAGAGCTAATT
>JAVXUL010108292.1:0-18610 GCA_035590515.1 Trichilia minutiflora
TCGGTCGAACGAATTACCCAATTCGGTCGACCGAACTTGCAGAAAATTGAATTTTACAGAATAGACCCCACACGAGCTACATAACACTCCCACAACCCCATGAAGCCTAAGATAAATGCAGAGACATGGATTAAAAGAATAGGAAATGACAATTATACCCTCGAAGTGAGGTACGGGTCGTTACAAGTAATATGGCCGGCTAACTTACAACCCAACTACTTAAGATAATAGTAAGACTTTAATGATGCAAAAGTATGTAATCTTTAACGCTACTCTCTTCGTTGCTAGCAAATGCTGTGCGATGAGTGCATCCAGGAGAAGTTATTGCTAATTAGGGGTCTATCCATTGTCAAACACACAATAAGGATACCTAACTTGGTAGAAGTTCAATCTTAATAGGAAAGAGTAGTCAAAGGCATTTCTAGACCTGACTACTACTATATTGAGACTAACTCTTTTATTTTAGGAATTCCTATCCTACACAATGAAATTTCTTCCATTAAAAGGGAAAGTTTGAGCACAAGCACCATATATTATTTTGTCCTCTACTAACTAAACTTGTAAAGCTTTCTTACAGCACGAAAATAACAGTTTTTGAAAACCACCATCACTTTTAATCTTGTTGTTCTTCATTTTTAAACATTTCAAACACAATAAACTCATAAATGATTTAATTGACTAATATGGTTAAGATGATATATTGATATTGGTAATTCAATAAATCCAAAATATCCTTTACAATTACCAGGTTCAGAAGTACCATAAAATTCACATTTACCAAATTTTAGTGGCAAGCTAAGGAGAGAATTTGCAAGCTGACCTGCATAACTAATTGAACAATCATTCACTGATGATGTACAAATTTCTTTGTAAGAAATTAACCTAAATCAGTTTTCAATAATTTCACCTCTTAATCTAAACCTTCAACCTCCAAAATTTCACTTTAATTCGGGTAATTAAAATTTTAATGCTTTGTCTTATCAAACCTTTTGATCCTTTGACTTATTCAACTTTTCAACTTTATCTAATTATTTCTTCTATTTGACCAACCCTTACTTTTGCTCTATGACCTTAGATCACGTCTCACAATCCCAAACTCAATTTAAGCTAACAATATTATAAACACATAACCTTTGACGATTAAATTATATTGCAACCCTTTCCCTTATAACAAATAAATATATTTTATAATACCTTACTTATTATTTATCATTATTAAAGGATATTGTTGCTCTAATTTGAATAAATAATGCTAAACATCATGACTTTCGTAATAATGACAGATGTATCTATTCTTGTCTAATCTCCCTTTAACATCTACTTTTTGAACTACACTCCAATAATTTCAACTTTTCCAAAGAACCAATCTAATCTTCCAACCAGAAACATATTCCTATTCTTATTGTTTTACCCATAACCCATTCTTCATTCTCTTACTAACCCAATCAGTATTCTTTCTCCTCTATATTCTATCTTTAATGAGTTTTCTCTAAGTACCACCATTTTCTATATTTCTATCTTACTACTCAACTCAAAATGAGAATTTGATTGGGGTACACATGAAGAAAAGTCCTGTTCATTCTTGGATATGATTTGTCTATGGGGTCTACCTTGCTCTCTACTTGTTCCTGATAACATCATTTATCAAAAAGAAATAAGGACTTCAGTTCTATATTTATATACTGGTGGTGATGCATTACTAAAACTCGACTCACTTTAATTTACTAGGTATTCTCAAAATAGTTTAAAAATCATGTGTAAAAATCACATAAAACTGTTTTAAAACAATTTCAACATTTTCGAAATCTTCTTAAAAGCTATAAGAACTATTTCAAAACAATTCAAATACTTTCAAAATAGTTTCAAAATTAAATTAAATTATATAAATTCATTCAAATATTTTTAAAACCTAGCTTTAATATCAATTAAATTATCACTCTCTGGTCCGTGGACCTCACATGTAATAATTGTCACAAACTCTCGTATATACTAAAAATACCCTAATACATATTGAGAGCCTGTAAGACCTCTCAGTACCTGAAAACAAATAGAATATACTTTCAAATAAACTTTTCAAAACATCTCAACTTCTTTCTCACCTCATATCTATCATTAATTCAAAAGCGAATTTGTTTTCAAATCATCAATCATCTAAATATCTCATCCAAGACAATTCAATGATCTCATGGTAATTCAAACCCAATATAAATCCACATTAAAAATAATATATCATGATTAACAAAGTATTTGACAATTTAAAATCATCAAATGATACAAATTATTACCAAAGTCATTAAACGATATCTTCAAAGTTCTTTTAAATTTTCTATTTCGAATAAAACCATAAAACAATAATTTCAAACATAACCCCAGTGGACTCAATTAGAAATACTATATGAGTCAAGTACGAAAGAATACTTGAAGTTTGATTAGCCCTAACTATGTATCATCATTTGAACGTACAGTTAAAGTTTAATAAATCTGAAACTGAGAGAAGGAGGGGTGAGCATACCGGAGTATACTTCATGAGTAAATTAAACTAAAAAAAATAAACAAATATTCTGAATCATCAGAGTTTACAACCACTTAATATGTTTATAAAAACATTTAGAAAGAAAGTTAAAATAAAAATAATTTAGCGTTATTTGAAAACATTGGACTGGCCACCCTTTTTGGTGGTTACTCTAACCCTGACAACCTCGAGATTGCCAGAAGATTTCTTTTATGTGATCAAAAGCAATGAGTTTTTATTAAAATTTATTATAAATAATAAAAATAAAAGAATGCATGATAATTATTTTTAAAATAATCTGACTCACTACTGACGTTGGCCTCGAGTAGTTATTGTGTGATACTATAACTATTCTTGATAAGATCTATAGGTGGGCATATTACAACTTATAATAACATTAACATCACCTTTTATACTAGCTCTTACCTACATATCTCTATTCATCTAGGTTCATCCTACACTACTATCCTGTAACTACAGTAAATATGATCCCAATCTTCTTAATTGTATCACCATATATGTCAATATAGAGTACCACAAAATCATCATATCCAAATAATAATCATTACAATTAATATACATATAAAAACATATTCCATTAATATCCGACCTCTAGTTTTATACATCCATATATAACATCGTCTCGTAAGCCATACATACATGCACATATGAAACAGAAATAAAATGAATAGAAATCTAACTCCTTAAACCAATAGAAATATTAAGTTTGTCAAAATAATTTTAAAGGATTAAAAATATATAAAATAGTTTCACTCATTATCTAGGGAGAATATACATTTTTTTTTCATTACAGAGCCCCTCTTTAATGCGCTCTAGGGCAAAAACACTGTCTAGTAACCTTAAAAAGCTTCAATTTGACAAATTTAGAAAACCCTTAATTTTAAATTCAAGGTTACTATTTGATTCACTCCAATCATTATCCGAATCATAAAAATATTACTACCACGTTGAAGAGGAAGTCAAAATTAGTAAGAAAATGATGAAAAATTGAAAAAAATTAAAAGAATGATGGAAAGATGGAGAAGAATAGTGGCTAGGTGGAAAAGCTTCATCTCCTAGGTCCTAGGCTCCAAATGAAAGAGAAGAATAGTAAACTCCTTTTTATATTATGTAATAATTCTTAAAATAATCATTTAGACTCCGATTTCACTTTTGTTTCTTTCTTCTTAATCATCTATGTATCTAGTTTAATATAAAAAAAGAACAGTTTATAAATTAGATATCCTAATCAATAAGAATTTAAGTTTGAAGATCAAGTCCTTATTTAAAACTTTAATGAAACTTTTTTCGAACCTATTCAAAATCAACCTATTTCACTTAAATTATTTTAAAACACCTAGAAAACAATAATACTAAGTTAATTAATCAAAAAAATAATAAAAATACCTCTAAAAAAGAAAATAATCAAAATGTCTTTAAATATGAAATACAGTTTTTACAAAAATTATGTTATTAATTATTAATTATTTAAATATAAAGAATAATTTAAATAAAATATTTTTTATTTAGAAAATGAATTAAATTTATTTTTAAATATGAATTAAATATTCTATTTTAAATTATAAAACTTTATTTTTATTTTATTATTTTAATAATTAAATATTTAATCTACAATAAAAGAACTTAAATTTAATGATAGCATAACCTAATTTTACGTGGGACTTGGAATTAGATTATCTTACAAATTAAGGATAAACGGTGTGTTTTGGAAGGGTGGAACACCGTTAATCAATTTCCAATTTTGTAACAACATGAGATTAGACTAAAATTAATCAAATCACAATCTTACGAGGCATATCAAACGGGCCCTAATAAAATTATTTAGATAAATCTCGATAAACAAGTCTTGATGGATACCAATCCACAAATTTCAGCTTTCTATAACACAACTAATTTCGGTGTGATAGTAAGGTCTTTGTATACAAGTTTTAACAGATATTTGTCCAAAATATGTCATGTTTTACCATAAGAAAACAAATTCAACTTGGTCATGCTAAATACATGACCAAAATAAAAGAAAAAAACAATATGGTAGAATTCGAGCGTAAACACATACTTACAAGGAGCAATATATATATATATAAATATTTTTGTGTTTGTATAAACATGAGCCTCACATTAATCAACAGAGGACAACTAATATAAAGGTGGGATTAATTAGGAGATAAATGCCCTAACTAATTATATAAAGGAGACAACTCATACAAAAGTTAAGTAAATTCTGTCATTAACAAGACTTGAATTCATACATTTTTTTGAGATTGCATGAATACCAAACTACAACTATGAACTAATTAATGCTTTTGCAGTTATCATTATTTTTTAGTTTATAGGTATAAATAACTCTATTCTAAATCTTATCAATAAATTATTGTGTATATCTTGATATGAGTATTAATGTTATATAATTTACATAATTTATTTGTTATATATATGAGTATTAACAAATATATATCTTCATATGAGTATTAATTGTTATAAATAACTCTATTCTAAATGTTATCAATAAATTATTGTGTATATCTTGATATGAGTATTAATTGTTATATAATTTACATAATTTATTTTTATTGATATATTAAATTTATATTTTTATTAATTAGTGTTATTATATTACATTACTTCACATAAAATAATTTATAAAAAAAAATTTATATTTTTATTAATTATTATAGAAACCTCTTAATTATGCTTTTACAAAATATGAGTTGCAAGTCTGCGGGTCAACAAACGTGGACAATAGTCTAAAATATTATATATTATGAGTAAGAAAGAATAACAAATACCCTCGTATGATTTTCCAAAATGATATTTATCCTTATTAAAAAATTTGTAACAAAAATTTTCTATAATTTTTTTAAAAGGTTATTTAATCTCTTATAAGAGTATTTATAACAGATACAATTTATAATTTAAGAAAACGATAAAACTCCCTTAACTAAAAATAAAATACATATTTTTATAATATAAATCCTTACCTTTTATCATATAAATTTTTAAACTAAAATAATTGAATTTTTTAAAAATATTATAATTTAATTTATAATTTTAATATTTTGATTTAGAATATTTTATACTAAAAGAATTTATAAATTAATTTTTAAAAATTAAATTTAAAATATTTTTATTTATATTCATAAAAATATAAATTTATTTTTATTTTTATTTTATAATTTAAATTTATAAATTATAATTTTTATTTTTAAAAATTAAATAAAAGTACTTTAAATATTTTATTTAAATTATTGAATAATTATAATGCATTATATTATAAAAAAATTAATTTATAATTTTATAGTGATGATTACTTTTATAAAAATTTATTAAATTATTTTATAATAAAGAAATAATAATTTAATTTTAGAAAATTAAATTTAAAATATTTTAATTTTATATTCATAGAAATTTATGATTTTATTTTTATTTATAATTATAATTTAAATTTAATTTATAATTTTATATTTATTAAAAAATATTATAAAAATAAAATTATAAATTAAAATTTTTTAAAATATAAAATATTATAATCATTCAATAATTTAAATTATTTTTATTTAATTTTTAGAAATAAAGAAAACATTCAATAAATTTAAATTATAAAATAAAATATTTTAAATTTAATTTTAAAAAAATTAATTTATAAATTTTTTTAGTATAAAGGATTATAGAGTAAAGTATTAAATTTAAGATAATAAATACCATCTTACAAAACATATGGTGTTTCTCATTGTCTGTTACAAGTTATTAAGCGTAGACCCAAATTTCAGGCAACGTTGACGGATACTATCGGAAATTCCAAAACTGGCCGTCAGCCAGCCAGGACCAAAATTGAAGATGACTGCTGTTCTGGTAAGAACATGGGTCGGGTTGGTAATTCAATTGTTCTAACGTGAACTCAACTGCACAGTATCACTTTTATGCCACGTGGATTCAATTAGTGATGACACGTGTCAGGGGAAGAACAAGCTCTCCACTCACCAGACCCCCTGCCCTTCGTGCCATATTTTAAACGAAAACTTCCGTGCGCCTGTTGCAGTAGAGAAGAACGGTTCACAAAATGACACGTCAACATATTGATGACGGGACAATTTATGGGCCGTTCGTTCGCGTGGGGCGGGGGCATGGAAGACTTTCTGTACCATTTATGATTCTGTTACTTCTGTCTTCAGTATTTTCACCCGTTTCCTGCAAATGGGCCGGGCCGGGCCGGCCTGGGCCATGAAAATAAGATCTTATGAGTTAACGGGCCGGATCATGCCGGGTCCGATAAAAAAATCAAAGGTCCGGTATGATCCATGAAGCACGGCCCAAAAGGGTCGTGTTCGGCCGGACCAACGGGCCTAATTGTGCCGTACCCACAGACCGGACTCGCGGATCAAAATATTAATTTAATAATATATTATTATTATTTTAATAATATATTATTATTATTTTTATTATTTTAATAATATTTTTATTATTATTTTAATAATCAGGCCGGATTTGGCACGGCCCATCACAGGCTCGTGCTGGCCCGACCCGCGGGCCTAATCCCTCGGCACGGCACCATTCTTTTAACGAACCGAACCGTACCAGACTTTTACTGTTTATGAGTCGAGCCCGTGCCGTGCCGGACCGGCCCGATCCATTTGCCACCTCACCTCAAGAGTAACAGATCACAGATGTTTTTCTTTTCTTTTCTTTTTTTCTTTAAATCAAAGCTCTCTGCTGCTTCGTTGGATGAATAAATGGAAGGTGCTTGTTTTGGGTTTGTGCTTTGCCTGAGAATGAGAATGGGAGGCTACCCATTGGAGATAGAAGAAGATAACAAGAAAAACAAGGAGCAGTTAAAAGGTGTAAATCAGAATTACGAGTAGTTCAAGAATATTCGATATAAAGTTATTTTTATTCATTTATTTATTTTACTAACTTCGGCTAACAATAAAAGTAATGCAGTCCCTGAACTGCTTATTGCAGTTTTGTGTATATATTAAATTCATTCATTAAGAGAAGAAAAAAAGATTATTTCTCGTTCTCAACCACTGTTTCTGAGATGGGTTCACGTGATAGCCTTTCTATATATGTTGTTGTCCATGAGTTCCGCCAGCAATGTTTCTCCATTGATGACAGTGAAAAAAGCTTGTGAAAATGGCTTGCTAATGGACTTCTCTCTCTGGTTGTTGCAACTCCTAACAGTAGTGAATAGATTAATTTCGTTTGCACTCCATTACTTTTTCAATTTCGAGCTGGAAAATGACCTAAATTGGGCCTTGTTTGGACTCTGAGTGAATAACGTGGTCAGCGGTGTGGTGTTTCCTAGTTCTAAAAAGATTTGGATTTCGAAAGTGAATATGGTAAATAGCGACAAAACAGGAGGAGGAGAATTAATAGTTGTTTGTCCTTTTAGATTTAGAATGGTGTGGAGTAACTTTGGTTGTCTGAATCTGATTGTATGTCTCTTTTTATGGGAACCGAGTCTTTTAGCATTGTGATCTGGAGATTACATTTATACTTCACTTCAGGAATTTGAAAATTGAAAACAAAAACAGAAATTGGGCTTTCTTTTGATGGAACGACTGTTTTCAAGGTACCCTCTTCTCCTTTTGATTCTTTCTGTATGTTTTCTTCCAATTGTTAGATCAGGAGATGCAGAGGCACTATTGTCTCTCAAATCATCCATTGATCCTTTGAGCAACTCTCTTTCTTGGCAAGGAAATGATTTTTGCAAATGGCACGGGATCAAAGAATGTATGAATGGAAGAGTCACCAAACTTGTTCTTGAGTATTTGAACTTATCCGGTACTCTAGACGAGAAAAGCCTGAATCAATTAGACCAACTTCGGGTATTGAGTTTCAAGGGGAACTCGATGTCGGGGAAAATCCCAAACGTTGTTGGCCTTGTCAATCTCAAATCTCTTCATCTCAATGACAACAAGTTCTCTGGGAAATTCCCAGATTCTCTTTCAACTCTACACCGGTTAAAGACAGTTGTTTTAGCCAACAACCAGTTCTCCGGTACGATTCCGGCATCCTTACTGAATCTACGGCGATTATACATGCTTTATTTGCAAGACAATAAATTCACCGGTACAATCCCTTCGTTCAACCAAACCAGTCTCAGATTCTTTAATGTGTCTAACAATCAATTATCTGGTCAGATTCCGATTACACCGGCATTGGTTCGGTTCAATACATCTTCATTCTTTGGGAATATCCAACTGTGCGGAGAACAGATTCAGGATCTATGTAAAAGGAATGATTTTGGACCGGCAGCGAGTCCTGGTTATTACCTAAACCCAGGTTCAAAATCAAGATCATCAAAGCGAAGCAAATTGATTAAAATCATAGCAGCAAGTGTAGGTGGAGTTGTGTTGCTTTTAATAGTATTTAGTATTGTAATAATATGTTTGGTATCAAGTAGCCAAAAACAACGTAGTGGGGAGATACGAAGCAAAGGGATTGTTGGTGTTGAAAGAGAAACAGAAGGAACAGAGACATCAGGAGAAAGGCCAAGATCAGGAGGAAGTAATAATAAAGGAACATTTTCATGGGAAGGAGAGGGTCTAGGGAGTTTGGTGTTCTGCGGAGCAGGAGATCAACAAATGAATTACAACTTAGAAGACTTGCTGAAGGCATCAGCAGAAACATTAGGAAGAGGAACGGTGGGGAGCACTTATAAAGCAGTGTTAGAATCTGGATTCATAGTAACAGTGAAAAGGCTTAAAGATACTAGATATCCTAGGCTGGAGGAATTCGCCAGGCATATGGAAATTCTTGGAAGGCTGAGACACCCAAATATTGTTCCTCTAAGGGCTTATTTCCAGGCTAAGGAGGAACGCTTGCTTGTGTATGATTATTTCCCCAACGGCAGTCTCTTCTCTCTCATTCACGGTATGCACTTCTCTTCTTGTCGGTGAACTCCCTCGACACCAATTTAGTTTCTATGAGTATGATCGTTGTTGATTTTCAACATAAATGACCAAAGTAGTGCTTCATTAGGTACATTATTGGACATTAAATTAAATGAAGTGACTTATATTAAATTGAAGTAAATAATAAATGGTCATAATATATGATTGAATGAGATAGAGATAGAGATGTGGATCTGGATGCGGTAGCATGGATGCTGCTGCGCCCTTTGCTTCCCTCATTCATCTGAGTTTTAGACAATGAGCCATGTGAGATGTGACCCCACTTAAAAAGTTTTTTCCTTTGATTGATAATGAATATTGAATAGAGACAAAGCAACATAGGTCTTTTTCTATGTTGTTTGTTTAATAATCTCAATCTCGAAAAGGCGTGAACTTTATGTTGACAGCTTGTGCACTCGGCAGTAATAGTCAGTCGGACCTTCGCATGTTAATGTGATTATATTGTTGGGATAATTATATTCAGGTATTGAGTCCTTGCATTCTCCGAAGACATAAGTTGCATTTTTATGGCAAATAGGTCTCTGGGTCTTATTTAAATGGAAAATTATTTTTATGATATTGAAAGACTCAAGGGAATTTCAGTTATTTTAGAAGTGTTGGAGACGTACTTGTGAAAACATAACTCATGGATGTTTATGTCATTACTCATTACATTATTCCCCCCACAGTAATAATCACAGATAAATACAAATACCACCATAATAGTGATATTTTATTAAAAGAGCAATGTAATTGCTCTCAGTCATTTGGCTGAGTGGCGAAGAAGGCACACCAATTTCAGCTGATTTACCTAAATTATATAGAGATTTACCCACAGTTACTGCGGGATGGAAACAATAGATGTTAAATATTAATGAAAAAATTAAAATGAATGATAGCCTTGTTATCAATACAATAGAGATTGTTTTCAATTTTATTCAGTTAAATTGTCATTTATTTTCATCATCCTTTATTGCAAATCTGACTACCAATTATATTGACAAATGTAATGCAAGCCACTGGCTATTAAGTACAATATTAGTTACTAAGTAAAAATTATGTTTACTAAATACATTAATTGTTGTGCTTTCATAGCAGAAGTAGAAGTACAACATTTGCAAACATACCCTTTGTTTTTTCTACGAATGTTTTCTTTTTTATTGTTATCAAGTTATATTTAGATGTTTGCATGGACAAGCATGGAAGACGAGTGTTAATAAGTTTGAATGTTTCGTTGGAAGGAAAAAGTGAAATCCCATGTGTCTATGTTTGTATTCACACCATCAATATATATATATATATATATGTTTATGTCTATGTCTATGTCTATGTAGATGACATTTAAACTTTGCCACCAATCAAGTAGGCACGTGGATCAAACATAATAATCACAAAGATAACATCAAATATAAACACAATTTGTCAATGATGACAGTTTCCATTGTCTCATAGGTTTAAACTTTGAAAATTTGATTAGGCTATCCTATTGCTATTGTCATATGGATGTGTATAAGCTGCTCAAAACAAGTTTAGAATTAATCTTCAGTTCTCTGATCGACTATATTGAAGAGTTTTCTTGCTTGCCCTTGAAATGGCTGCATAGTTTACAAGTTAATATGTATTAACTGGGTGAAATCGTATGAATATGAGACTTCTTCTGGTAATGCAATTAGTTGCTAGAATCATTTTCTATAATAATCGATATGTATTGAACATGATGCTTATTGTTTTTGTGTGATTTAATTACTTGATGGACATTAGTTCTTCAGTTTCGTGATTGTCTACTTTGACAGGAGCAAGAACTTCGGGTGGTGGAAAGCCTCTTCACTGGACATCATGCCTCAAAATAGCCGAGGACTTGGCAAGTGGACTGCTCTACATCCATCAGAATCCTGGCTTAACCCACGGAAACTTGAAATCCTCCAATGTTTTGCTAGGAACTGACTTTGAGTCTTGCCTCACAGATTACGGTCTTGCCTCATTCAGAAATCCCGAGTCACTAGAAGAACCCAGTGCTGCTGCCCTTTTCTACAAAGCACCAGAATGCCGTGAAATCTGGAAACAACCGACCCAACAAGCTGATGTTTACAGCTTTGGGGTCCTTCTCTTGGAGCTCTTAACCGGAAAAACTCCCTTCCAAGACCTTGTTCACGAACATGGGTCAGACATTCCCAAATGGGTTCGATCGGTTCGTGAAGAAGAAACTGAATCTGGCGATGACCCAGCCTCAGGTACTGAGGCGTCTGAGGAGAAACTTCAAGCACTTTTGAACGTCGCAATGGCATGTGTTTCGCTTGCAACAGAAAACCGCCCCATGATGAGGGATGTTCTGAAGATGATAAGAGAAGCAAGAGCGGAGGCTCAAATGTCGTCCAACAGTAGTGACCATTCACCAGGGAGGTGGTCTGATACAGTTCAAAGCTTGCCTAGGGAAGAACATTTGAGTATATGAGTGATGTTCTTTGAGTGCCATAACAATTGATATTAATTTTTATTGTATAAAAAAAAATTATTCAATGGATCTGATCATTGATAGAGTTTTACACGCAAAATTAGGATTTGAATTAATTATAAATAACATAATAATTAAACATGGAACATGAATACAATATAATTAATAATCATCTCAAGTTTGAGTTTAATATTCTTAACACCTAAACTTGTTTACTTGAAGATTAACTATTTAAATAATTATATTATATTAATTTATATATAATTTAATAAATTTATTTATATTACTTATATTTAAAAAAAAATATTGTGTTATAATTGTCGCACTTTGAAGGTATTTCATTCAATTTAGAATAAAATTGACTAGTATTTAAGTAGATAAAATAATAATCATTTTAAAATTTATAGTAAAATAAAAAATATGTTAAATAGGTAACACAATTACTGCTTATTTGGTAATCATGATGTTTTGAATTAACTTAATTATTTTAATTTTTAAGATGATTATTAGTCTGAGTTTGAATTAACCTAAAATATCTTATATCTTTATTCAATATGACATGAATACTATACAATAATTTAAGTTATATCCTAATATCACAAGCAATTAAAGGAATAAATTATGATCTTACAGTCATTAAATGTAATTGTTCATATATATATATATATATAAGATATCCTTATTTTAAGAAAAGATGTGCTAAGGATAGAGTACCTAAAGTATTGGATTGACATATGACATCTGTTTTTTTTTTTTTTTTTGCGTAGAGAATGTCTTGTCAACTTATGTAATTAAATTAAAGTCATAAAAAATAATAAAAAAAATAATTATTGGATTAATTTAATACTATTATTTTAATAAAATAAAAATATTTTTATTAGAGAAAGACCCTCTCTCTTTGTGTATATATTCGTGGAGAATAAAATTTTACAATATTAAAATATTACAATGAGACAAATTACTAAAGAAGTGTAGTATTAAATAAAATTATTTTAAAAAAAAATATTATTGCATAAAAATTATTTTCACAAAATAATGCATGTGTTCAATTTTTGATAGGTAAGAAAACTGTGGAAATTGAGTACTTTTTGAGGGTAATTAGACTGGGGTTGGTTTGAAGTTATTCATTTTATACCACAAAAATAGTGAGCAATTCTTTATTTTAATATATTTTATTTGGCTGGCCAAAAATCGGTTCCAGTTTGGGAAAATTTATGAGGGCCCACAAAGAATCTTAAAATCGTTAAAACAGATCGGGTGCGACGAATCGATCCTTTTAATTATAAAATAAATGAATTAAGATTAAGAATTTTTTATTCCTAAATTAAATAGATCGACCTTATTAATCCGTGCATAAAAAAAACTCAAATTTAATTAATTTGTAGGTTAATATAATCTATTTATAATATTTATTAAAAATTTTAAAAATATATTTAAATTAATTTTTATTTTTAAAATATTATTATTGTATATTTAATTTAATTTTTTTAAATTAAATATTTATTAGATATTTAAATTAAATATTTTTTGTTGTATATATGATTAAATATTTTAAAATATTTTTTAAATTAAATATTTATTATATGTTAATATAATAATAAAATTTTAATTTAAAAAAATTAAATTAAAAATATTTATTATTATATATTTATATTTTTTACAAATTATAATCATTTATTTTTATTTAATTAATTAATTAATATAGATAAACTGATTATTTAATCCATTAATCCGACGAGATGGATTAAAGTTGAAGATATCAATCCATTTATTAAACGAACTAATCTAATCTAATCCATTTAAATACTTGATCCATGATAATCCAATTCGATTTAACTCAATCCGATCCGTCTGACAATGTACTAACACTAGCTAACACTAGTTAAGGTAGTTTTTGGATTTTATGAAACTATTATCACAATCAAACAAATCTTGATCTTTTTCACCAAATAGATGAATGCATAAAAAGAGGTTGGTTGAAGTTGAACATAGATGTATCAGTAAATTGACAGGTGAACAATCATTTGATCTTCTAACGGGGAGTAATATAGTCGTTGTAGTGAAGAATACCTCGTTTGTTCTAGTAGATTTCCTTGAAGTTGAAGCTATGAGGTTTGGTGTTAAAATTGTAAATAGGCCGAGTTCTTTTAATCAATGTTGAATCTGATTGAATATGTGTGTTCAAATCGGTTTAACGGAAAATGGGTAATATGAAGCAAACTCATTAGGCAATTGTATGTATACAGGAGCTTATTAAGACTGTGAAGTAGCTTTTAAGGTGCAACATATTTCAAGGTTGTTCAACACATCTCACAATTGAGCAAAATTAGCTATAGAGCATGATAGCCTGTGTTTGATTTGACGAAATTAAAGAAGGTATTGTTAGTTTATGCATATCGAGTGTTTTCTAATGAATCTGTTTTCTTAAAGAAAATAAAAGAAGAAGAAGAAGAGATCTTTCTTTGTAAGTGGACTCGTGCTAGCTTTGGAGTATTACCTAGGTTGCTGATGGTAGAATATTTGATTGGCACTTGTGAGCCAATTATAAAAAATATTTTATTAGAATTCTTACGTTAACTACTTTGGCCTTAGGTTTAAGGTACGTAGGGTAAAATCTTGAGCAGGACCTCAGAGAGACTTAAGGAATGGTTTTCAATTCTCTTAAAATTTATTTTGCATTTTATTGTTTTGAAAGAGATTTTTAAATGATAAATTAAATTAGAATATTATAGGAATAAATTCTAAATAAATTTTTAAAAAAATAAAAATAAAAACTCTTAATTGTTATTTATATCACTATTTATATTACTATTCTATATTCTTTTAAAAATATTTAATTGAAATAAAACATATCTTTATATAGACTACTAATGTAATTAATCCTTAAGATATAAAGATTTCTAACCCTAAAAGAATTCTATTTATTGTAATTCCTAAGACATAAGAATTTCTAATTCCAATAAATTCTAATTACTTAAAATTTTAAACAACTAACTAAATAAAAGACTTTGAGCTTAATTAAATATTTGTTCAGCCTAAATAACAATTAAATAATATCTTTAAAATTAACATAACCAAAGTTCAAAACAAAACTTTTACCAGTTAAATTAATTCTAAAACACGAATCAAATTAATCAAGTGTAACTCTTTTTGTGCATCTACATTGCTAAGATTGTCACGACTTGATAGCTGTGCTTCAATTCTACTCCTTATTACTTAAATTAACTCATTCAAATCTTTGTGCATTGTCTTATCTTTTACTCTTATAATCGGCTTCCAGTTGATACGCATTCTGGAACTTGATCTTCTTAGAGTGCTAGTAGAATTTACATCATTCCCTCTTGGTTGTAACTTAGATGCCTCTTTGTACTTGAAAACAAGCCATTTAAACTCTTTGTTTGCAAGAATGATATCTTACTCGGTTCTTGAAAATCATTGGGATAATGTACCTATAACTTACTCAACTAGATTCTCTAATTACTCATGGTTGGTGGAAAAAACCAATTCCTTTTGCCTCCTCGGAATCACTCCTATATTTAGGTTGATTGGCTCTTTATGTATCACACCAACAAGTTTCTGTAAGAAAGAAACAACTATACTGGACAAAGAATCATTAAGTTTATTAGTGTTAAAGTAGGCTTCTTTGTAAAGAAGTAAAAGCATAGGTTGTTTAGCAATGTAAGAAGCCCTCACATTCCTTAGTTTTGAATACGCACTCATTGTTTTTCCCATGTTTTCTGTAACACTCTCTTTTTTAACTCTTTCTATCTCAATATCATTTATTTTCTTACCTAAGTGTTTGTTCTTACACTCTATTACTTCTCTTAGCTCATTGTCTTTTTGAACTCTCATTTGGTTTTCATAGACCTGTTTTGGGCTTAATGGAATTAAAGTGATTCGTTTCCCATCATTTGCAAATGAGTATTGGTTCTTGTATCCATCATATGTAACACGCCTATCATACTTTTACAGTCTTCCTAGTAAATTACCATTCATCAGACGTTAGATTTCATCTTCTTCTTCTTTTTATAATGGCATGGACTCCTTGAAGCACATAGTAGTACGACTTCAAATGATATGAGTAACCACTATAGCAATATATATGAGAAGGATGAATACAGAAGGAACAAACTTGAAGATATAGTTATACCTCATAGACCTATTACACGTTTCAAGACCAAGAAACTTAAAGAGGCAATTCAAAGATTCGTGCAGGGAATTGTGGATCAAGAATTGGTGACATGTGCATGGGCCAAGAGAGGAGTCCTAATTGAAGAACCAAGGCTGGTCCATCTTATTAAAGCTTGTGAAGACAAAGTCTAAGTCCAATATTAAAGTTTGAATTAATCACATGTTAAATTTGATTTTGGTCTATTTATTAGTTTTGTTAGAATTAATTTTGGGCTTGTAAGTTTATGTTAACCTGGCCCAATGTAACCTAATCCAAATCCATTAAGTATTAGGATTAGTTTTTAGGATTCTTTTAGCTTTAGGATTCTTTAGGGATAGAATTTTATTTTTTTTAGGATTCTTTAAAAAATAGGATTTTATCCTAAACACTATTTATATTACTATTCACTTAAGGCTATAAATAGCCCCCAAAATGTGAAAATGAAAGATATAAATGAAAATTAAGAGTTTATTTTATTCTCTTAGGTTCTTTGAAGAACTATCGAACATATCAAGATTATTTCTTGTGGCATTCAAAAGCGACTTATCAAACGGAATTTCCATCACCGTTTATGGCGTCTACATTATACCGAGGTTCTTGTTTCTTTATAAATAATGGACAAGGTTCCATTTATTCAAATATGATCTAGGACGATCTTGGGTTCCTAATCGAGTTTGGCTCTCGTCATCCTTGACGAGGTTCGTATCATTTTGGTATCAGAGTGAAGGTTCTAGCCTAAGGTTTGCCTATCTTTTTTTTTTATTATTGTTCTTCAAATATATATATATTTCCATCTTGCTACAAATTTCAGTCTTTGATATAAGAAAAAAAGAGAAAAAAGAAAAAAGAAAAAAGAAAAAAAAGAAAGAAAAAAATCATGGAATCTGATTGAGTCTCATTAAAAAAAAAGTGAAGAAAAAAAGTATAAAAAAAATATATCAGATTTTACTTTGCCATCAATTCTCAAATCCGTGGTACAAAATTATTTTTTTTCTTTGTGCAAAATTAAAACTTCTTAATCCATAACACAACCTTGCTTCTAGCCCTTATTTGCTGTGGTGAGTTCTTAGAGAAATTGCTACTGAAAATTTTGATTATTGTTTGTTTAGTTTGAAAAGAACCGAAAGAGAAGTATTGAGTGAAAAAAGGCAAGAGTGGTGAGAGCATTAGAGGGATAAAAGCCACAAATTTTGAGTGAAACACGATTGCAGAGTGATTCACATTTTCGAGTGTAAACACGTAATGGAGAGAATTGTGAGGGTTTTTTTTCTCTAATAATTTCTTACAGCGAATATGACGGACAACAAGAATAAAAGTGATTCTGAAGGTGTGTGAAGAGAAGGTGATCCAAAGATTCTCATGGATACTTTAATGGGTGAGATGAGGAGGATGTTGAGAGTGAAAATGGAACAAATTCATAATCGGATAGACCGGGTAAAGTATGCACATGTGGGGCAGCCACAAATCGCTCATAATGTGTATAGGAGAGAGAGAGTTCAACCAAGGGAAGTAAGAGTGAAAGATAGGGAGTACTATGAGAATAGCTTTGGTGAGGAAGATGATCGAGTTTCAATTGTTAGCCATTGAAGACATGGTGGTCGAGGTAGAGAAGTTAGGAATAGGGAAGATAACAACTTGGGTAGCATTAAGATAAAGATTCCTTCATTTCAAGGCAGAAACAATCCCGAGACTTACCTTGAATGGTAAAAGAAGGTGGAGTTAGTTTTCGATTATCACAATTACTCCGAGATGAAGAAAGTAAAATTAGCAGCCATAGAATTTTCAGATTATGCTATTATTTGGTGGGATCAATTAATGCTAAACAGGAGATGTAATAGAGAAAGACCGGTGGATACTTGGGACGAGATGAAAACATTAATGAGGAGGCACTTTGTACCAAGTCACTATTATCGAGATTTGTACAAGAGGTTGCAAAGACTTGTGCAAGACAATGGAGTGTCAAAGATTATTATCAAGACATGGTAGTAGCCATGATCTGAGCAAGTGTGGAGTAGGATCGTGAGGCAACTATGGCACGATTTTTGGCAGGTTTGAATCTGAAAATTGCCAATCAAGTGGAGTTATAATACTATGTAGAGTTGGAAGATATGGTATATATGGCCATCAAAATTGAGAACCAACTCAAGAGGAGGGGCAGTAACACATGACAAGGCCATAGTTCAGGTCCAATATGGAAGTCAAACTTTGTTAAGAAGGAGGAGAAATCAGCTACGAATAATAAGCCCAAAGTAGAGAGAAAGCAAAACACTACTAGTCAAGGAAATCAAGGTAAAATCGATTCACCCACTACTTGAAATCGTGACATTAAATGTTTTAAATGCCAAGGCAGGGGACACATAGCAAGTCAATGTCCAAACAAGCAAGTTATGGTGATACAAGACAATGGTGAGATTGTGACCGATGATGAGGATTCTGACACCGATGACATGCCACCATTGGAGGACGTCTCGGAGGAGGAGTATTTAGTGCCTGATGCATTGACATTAGTAGCTAGGAGAGCATTAGGCTTGCATATAAAAGAAGTTGAGGAAGTGCAGCGAGAG
>JAVXUL010108356.1:0-18601 GCA_035590515.1 Trichilia minutiflora
TTACAGGCCAACAGGTTGTATTCTGTGTGGATGAGTGCACCCTGGAGGTCTGTGGCGTCTGTCACAGGTGGACCCCATGGGTCGGGGCGTGACAATCACAACTTTTAGCATCAATATTTGGCATCATCTGCGAAAAAATCAAACAAAAAGCTAGTGAATCACCAATTTATTTGAAGATGATGACAACAAGAGCTTACACAACACGAAGGCATGTATAGAAACAGAGAAATCCAAAAGGGGATTCTATCAATGTGACAGTAGTAGCAGATGAAGCTCAGAATATGCTATAGGAGATTCCGGAGCATGTAAGATCCAAGTCTAACTCAGAGAATGTTCCTACTCGTGGGCCACGCCATGCAAGAGAGACAGATGAAGTAATTTGTTTGCTACAACAACTCAAAGACAGTGAATAATGACATGCAGAAAAGGACGAGTAGATACAAATGCTGTTTAAAGAGATAACAAAGATGAGGAAGATGTTCTTAATAGGTCCAAAGATATCGGACGAAGCAGTAGAGAGCAGTACCCCATGACCAGAAAGAATAATGAAGAATGGTGATGGAGTAAAAAGGAGAGTTCCAAAGAAAAGATATACAGCAGCAGAGAAGGGAAAAGACAAGGATACTGAGGGACCTCTTTCAAAGAAGATGGAAGGCAGGAATGAGAACGTGCCTTTTAAGATCCATGAAAGGCACTTTCATGAATCCACGCTTGTATCTCAGAGTTTAGAATTTGCTCAAGGAAAATCTCTGGAAGCCAGTTTACCCCCTGGTGACATGAGGGTGGTCCTAGAGCAAATACGAAAAAAGGAACGTGAAGTTTTTAGGCATCGATATTCATGCTAAGAGGAGGATTGGGGAACTATTACCAAGGAAAAGGATGTTGAGACCTTGGTGAGGAAGCTTGTAGAAGAAATGAACAGAGAAAATGTGCGGCCCCGAGGTGAACATGCCGAATTTGTTCAACAAATAAGGTCATACTCAAAGTCTCTATTCATTTCTAGACTTATGAGTTTAACTTTGCCCTGTAAGTTTAAGATGCCTCAAATCATTTTCTGGGAAGACAGATCCTTCTTTACATATGGACCTTTTTCGAAAAATAATGCTCATCCAAGGTTTGAGTGAAGATCAGATGTGCCATTTGTTCCCACTAACACTGGAGGGATAGCCAAGAAAATGGTTTGTTAACCTTGCTCCAGGAAGTATTCAAAACTTCACATAGCTATATAATATTTTTACAAAAGAGTTTAGAGGAGCAGTTTTCAGTACCAAGACTCCGAGCTCTTTGTTGTTGCTTTAACAAGGAAATGGAGAAAGTCTCAGAAGTTTTACAAAAAGATACCATGAAGAAGTGTTAGAACTGGGGGCTTTTCATCACCCTATAGTATTGGAAGGCTTGAAACAGGGATTGAAGATAGACCGAGCTTGGTACGTTGTGTGTTGGTCCTCTGTGACCACATACGAAGCTTCTCAGAGAGAATTATTTGAGGAAATAGAGGTGAAAAATCAGGTGATGCTAAAGATGAAGGAGGAGGAGGTTGTAAATGGTTCTCCGAGAGAAAATAACCGATTCAACAAGCTTGAGAATAAGAAGTGAAAGGCTGAGAAAAGAAAATCCTATGAGATGAATCGTGGAAGAGGGGAAGAGAACTTTGGAGCTAAAAGACGAAGGGATGACTAGTATTTCAGAGAAAAGATATTGCCTCGGAGGGAAGATCTGAGACGGGTGGCACAAGTATAGGGGAAGAGAACTTTTACCTCTTTGAATGCCCCTCTTTCATAGATATTAAGAGAGGTAAAAAGGTAGGGGACACTCCTATTAGACCTTTGCCCAATCAGGTGAAAATCAACCGGAGATGCAAAAAATAAGTTCTATGAATTCCATCAAGACGTAGGGCATTTTATAGATAAATGTTATGATATGCAAAGTTAGATTGAGATCTTGATAAAATATAACTACCTGACTGAGTTTGTGGCAAATATTGACGATAAATTACAAGCCCCAAAGCGGGGTCAAAGGAGAGACGATATAATGGTGATTACAAGGAACTTTACTTTAGCAGAAAATTCCAACAGGTCTCAAAAAAATTATTTTTGATTTTCATTATCGAGCTCAGTTATTACGTCTCATGTGATGAATGTACGTGCGAAGAAGATACCAAAGGTGACCTCGGTTCTTATAATATTCACTGACGAAGACAAATGTAGAGTTTATTATCCTCATGATGATGCCCTCATGGTTACTTTAACAGTAGGAACTTCTTAGGTCAGCAAGATTCTGATTGATACGAGTAGTTCAACTGACATTATTTTCAAAGAGACTATAGATTTCTTAGGTATTAAAGACCTTAGATTAAGACCTGTTGAGACCACCCTACATGGATTCAGAGAATCTTGTGTGTATCCCCTGAGAACAGTATAATTATCGGTGACGATGGGTGATAAGCCATATCAGAAGACCACAATGGTAAAGTTACAATTTGTAGATCTCAAGATGCTATATTTTAAGTCTTTGAGAAGGCCCTTTCTCAGATCTACTAAAGCAGTAGAGAGTGTTTATTATTTGAAGTTTAAATTCAGAGCGAGAGATGGAGTCGAGATTGTAAGGGGAAGTCAGAAGGAGGCTCGATCCTGTTTTACAACTACTTTAAAGAGCTCTTACTGCATACATAAATACCCTGTGGAGGAAACAATCGTAGATCAGGGTGAAGATGATCAACAAGAAAGCGTGTTCTAGAATTTAAACAGGAAAGTCAATCGACAACATAAGTTACCATCTGTCGAGCTGATAGAGGAGATGGTAGTTGTAATATTAGACGACAAACAACCTGGAAGAGTCGTGAAGATTGGCTCTAACTTAACCTCTGAGCTAAAAATGTCTCTAATTAAAGTGTTGAGATGGAATGTTGATGTATTTGTCTGGTCCTATGATCACATGCCAGGAATTGACTCTCGGGTTATCTCCCATCGTTTAACAGTGGACTCCAGATCCAAACCAATAGCTCAGAAGAGGAGAACATTTAATGCTAAACGAAAAGATGGCATAAAGGCAAAGATGAAGAAATTTTTAAAGGTCGATTTTGTCCGAGAAGTGTATTACCCCAAGAGGATTGTTAAGTGTATTACCCCAAGAGGATTGTTAATATGGTTATGGTGAAGAAAACTAATGAAAAATGGAGGATGTGTATGGACTTCATCGACTTGAACAAAGCTTGTCCTAAAGATAACTTTTCTCTATCAAAAATTAATCAGTTAGTAGATTTCATGGTAAGACATTAACTTTTGAGCTTCATAGATGCTTTTTCGGATTACAATCAAATCAAGATACATGAGCCTCATGAGGATAAGACTGCTTTTATCACCGATTAGGGCTTGTACTATTATAAAGTCATGCCTTTTTATTTAAAGAATGTTGGGGCAATATTCTAGAGATTGGTTAACAGCGTCTTTAAGCCCTTAATTGGATCAACCATAGAGGTATATATTGATGATTGATGATAAAGTCTGTGAGGGACTCTAACCATGTTAAGCATTTAGAAGAGACTTTCTTTTACCTGAGAAAGTATAATATGAAGTTAAACCCCAAGAAGTGTTTATTTGGGATCGGGACTAGAAAATTTCTCGGTTACATTGTTAGCGAGCATGGAATCGAGGCCAATCCTCAAAAGATGAAGGCTATCATAGATTTAAAACCCCTAAAATTAATAAAAGAGTTACAGAATTTAACAAGGAGATTAGCTGTATTGAGCAGATTTGTTTCGAAGGCGATAGACAAATGTTTACCATTTTTTCAGATGATGAGAAAAGGAAAGAAGATGGGGTGGGACAAGAAACAAAGTCCGTGAGGGCCTCATAAGGCACCCATATGTTACTTGTATTTTTGCATCCTGAGGTGGTTGAATGGAGGACTCCACTTTCTTCTTCCCTGCAAGTTTAGACAGGGTTGGCAGTGGGTTCCCAGATTGCTTTTCTGACATCGTAGTTTCTGTAAAAACAACAGAAAAGGGTGGGGGTGGGGGGTTAGCCACATATACAATAACAATAATATTATAAAGTTATATGTAAAAGGAAGACATTTACTCTGAGTATAGTTCATCTTATGAAGGTTCACAAACTCCTTGTTGGGGTAGGTTTTTATTAAACTCGAGGCGATAAGGTTTATGTCAGATAGTAAGGTCTTCTCATCTATTAGTTAATATCTTGCTAACCTGATTGTTTCTAAGTTATGGGGGCTCAATTTCCCTTCCCCTACCCATGTTAGAGCTTCACCAAAGACCCTCGGAACAGGGTTATTCAGCTCTGAATTTTCAGTTGCCACCTACAAAGAAGTATTTGCTCTTCTAATTTTTATTACGGGTGGGATTTTTCTTTATCGAATTGGGTTTTCGAGACCTCGTTTAAAGATAATACCATCCAGGTTCTTCCCGGGGTTCTTTTTGAGCACGTACAAATACTCTATTTCTTCTATTGAAGGTGGTGAGTCAGTTATTTGGCTCTATAATATGTATAGACCCGAGAGTATTCTCCAGTTGTTCATGTTAAGCTGATATGAGGCTATCCTGAGGGATGCACAAATCTTGAAAAAATATCCCTGCAGTGGTAATTTGACTCCTAAATAAAATAATTCCTCATTAATAGTTATTTCACCTTCAAGAGGGTTATTGGGTCTTTCATTGGCTTCAGGGAGTCAGAGGTAAATATCTTCAGGGATCCCAAAACAAGCTCTATAAGCTTCAAAGTCCGTTTCCAATATGGTGGAAGTAAACTAATCGTGTTTATACAATGATCAAACCTCTGATATTAGAGTTGGGCTAGATACCAAAGCCAAATCCCCTCCTGAGTTGCCTCTCCCAGGAACAGCCTCGAATGTAGAAGAAAAGCTGGAAACATATGCCCTTTCTGTCCAAAAAATATAAAGGAAAAGGTCAATTAGGCTGTTGAAGGATCATTAATAACTCAGGGGCTCTCCCATCACTATCAGAGATCGTTGTATCCTAATGACTAGACTCAATACAATATTTAAGTTTCAGTCTTTTCATATATACACTCTAATGCCTCTAAACTAATGTGTAATTCTCTACAAGTTATAAGTGGCCAATAAAAGATTATTGAACTACTCTAATATTCTACATATAGTTTACTTTTCTCATTTCATACTATCACAAAGTGCTGAGATTTTTAGAAAGTGTAAATAGATAAAGATACGAGAAGAATTTATCGATTATATCGAAGAAGAAATTAAAAATCGAAGTTCGTGAAAGGTTGATTAAAGATTGTGAACGGAGATTATCGAAGATCTATAAAGAGCTTTGAGTAATCCCTCTCGTTGTAGATAAAACAGAAAAAGAAAAAACCCAGGTCCAAAAAGGGATGGGTATTTATAGAGGCGAGTGGAGAAAAGATATACTGAAAAACCCTAAATCCTGAAGCAAATCCAACAGATAGGGAGTTGTCACGTCACAGAACTCTTAAAATGTCAAAAGTCTCGTCCCTTTAAAAATTTGAATTGATGGGTCCCATTTCTACATGCGAATAATTATAATCCCTATAAAATCGATCCTTTCAGTCGGATATGCTAGTAGGGAATTGTCACGTGGAATGACAATTTTGTTTTTCGAAGTAATTTTAAAAGGGGATGGCACACGAAGGATTGCATTTAATATGACAACTGTGCAACAGTTTCTTTAAGTTTTTAATTAAAAATTGGAGGACTCAATGTTTGGGTAATTTGCAAAAAGCCCTCAAGCCTATTATCCTAAGGTACCAATCTCTTAAAGACCCATAATACGGTGATGTCCCGAGACATTCCTCTATTCTAATTTTTTTAAAGACTCATAATACGGTGGCGTTCTGAGACCTTCCTTCATTCCAATCTCTTTAAAGACCTACAATACAATGACGTTTCGAGACTTTCCTCTAGAGTGTTAAAGTAGGGGCTCTTATCGGTTATAGCCTCCAAGGTCACGTATTTAAAAAAACGTCTCGGATTAGTCGTATTGAATATGTATTCAAGGTTGACTAATGGTGTTATTATCTGAGACCTCCTTTTGGAGCGTTAAGCTGTTAACTATTGTGTAGTCTCCACCCAAGACCTATGATGTCTCGAAACACATCCTCAAAGATTCATCCTTTGGGAATTAGCTATCCGACCCCATCAATCTTTCAGAATATTTTCTGATATACGTGGATAAATACAGACCTCATAACATATACACCCTGTGATTTCTGTAATAAACTTTTGGAAAAAATCAATAAAGGAATGATACGTAAATACAGTTATGCCTGCAAATGATTAAAAGTAGACAGATTCTGAAAAAAAGGGAGGTTCGTTTTACATTTACGAGTAATGAATATTCTAATTTTTTTTTACACAGAGAACACACACTAAAACGAGGGGGATACAAACACTCACACATCTCTCATTCTCTTGATTTCTCTTAACTTTCACACACAAGCAAAACCCTTACTAACTTAAGAATCGGAGAATTTTTGTCAGGACATCGGCTTTTACCCCTGAGAGTTTCAGTGTTTTGCAGAGAAGTGATTCTAAGAAGATCCACCATAGAAGAAGAAAAAGAAGTTAGTGCTCGAGGTTGAAGACGATCACAACTTCTAGCATCAACACCTTTTATTATGCTATAACTTTTATCTAATAAATATTATAATTTGTGAGCACAACTTCTCTTAAACATGGGGTTAGTGCCTTTATCATTTCGTTATAATTACAATAAGTCATTGTACAACATTAATATAATTGGTTTGCCTAGTTTGCCTCAGGTAATTAGTGGCTAATGTTATATAATGAAAGAGTATTAGATGATACAGCCTGAATAAATAGCCTGAGTTTTATCCCGAATAGCCTGAAAATTTCATACAAAACTTTAAGTTAGATATTCAGATGAAAACAAATGCAGAACTTGGGGATCTACATGAAAATGTTAAGGTATTCGAATGAATTTAGGCTATTTCATTTGGCCTGTCTAGACTTTTTCATAATTAAAAACAAATTGAAATCTCAAATTACAACAGAAGTATAATTTAGAGGATTGAGATATCATGATTTATATGAAAAAAGTTATAAAATACGTTCAATTCATACATGTAATATTTTTTTAAAAAAAATTTAAATTGAATTCATACATGCTATTGTTGGATATATATTATCAAAGTGATGACCACATACAAGATTATGTTCCTTAGTGAAAGGATATGACTAATGATAAAAGAATATCATTAAGAAGAGTTGCAATTGTTCAATTGAACAATTGCATTATTTCGTCCATATGTCTTTAAATAGACAAGCAAAGGTAATAAACAATGATCAAGAAAGGATTAGAGAATGTATGGACTTGCAGTGAAGAAGTAAGTGTGGGAGGCTAAAGTTTCTAGAGAGAAAAACTTGAAGAATTATAAAAGTCTTGGTTTCACATTCTGCCTTTGTGTTTTGGACGTCTCTGTATACAACCACTAGTCTCATAACGGTGTCAATGAATTTCAACAGTGGTATTAGAGCCGGAATTGATGTAGAGAAGGTCCAAACATGGTAGAAAATTCTTCTTTATTTTTCGATCAATTTTCTAGATCATTTCAAGTGTATTTTGATCTAAATGTATTATACTCTTGAAGACGAATCTAACGATACTAAGATCGTCGAAGACGCGTGAGGACCACACGCACACCAAGTGAAGGCGCGTGTGGTACACGCGCCTCGGCTGGTCCATACTAGTTTAAACCCAATTCAATTGACCCCGTTTACATAAACCAAACTCGATTAGATCCGGTCCATATTCGATTTATAGAAAACTTGGTTCATTGTCAAAGTCAATCTAGACCCAGTTGTGTTCACTTGATATGATCCAATCCCATAATTTATCCTATCTAATTTGGTTTAGATCCGATTCATGGGATCCAGTATGATCTAACTAGATCTATCTAGATCTATGGGTTCAATTATTTTTGATTCCATTGAGCTGATAGTTTTTTTTAAGCCCAATTCATAACCTAAATAATGATTAACAAAGATCAAAGAATGCATGAAAAACACGTAAAAAAAATTATGGTGAAAATACTCAAGTTTTTAAAAAGAAACTTGGAGTATCGTAGAAGTTTTGATTTCATATTTTCTCTTTATATTTTAGATATATCTGCAGGTGTTAATGAATTTAAACAGTTAAAACGAGTAAAAGTTAAGAAAAGCCCAAGGTTGAACAAGATTTTATTAAATAAATTTACAGGCACACAGTTCCACAAACAAAGTTTTATAAATTATTTTATTCGGGTGGGGTTCTCAACTCAAATAAAACTCGATCATTGTCAACTCATTGATTTGGCGAATTCTCTAAGCAAATACTTCTGAATTTTTCCGGTGGAAGTCTTCGGAAGTTCATCGGGAAACACTATTTTTTTAGGCACCATGTAACGAGGCAAACGAGCTTTGCAGAACGCTATGATCTCCTTTTCCGTTGGTTTATCTTTCAACTCTCTCTTCAAACTCACAAAAGCACACGGCGTTTCACCCCAATATTTGTCCGGTCGTGCAACCACAGCCGCCTCGTTAACCGCTGGATTAGAATACAACACTGATTCCACCTCAGCACTGCATATATTCTCTCCTCCGCTTATAATCACATCCTTTGATCGATCTTTGATCTCTACGTAACCATCCGGATGCATCACACCAACATCTCCGCTGTAAAACCAGCCGTTTTCCCGTACACATTTCGCCGTCTCTTCTGAATCTTTCAGATAACCAAGCATCACAGTCCCGCCTCTCAAAACAATTTCTCCAAGAGTTTCGCCGTCGCATTTTACCCCCTCTCCCGTCTCGGGATCAATCACGTCAACTTCCGCCACCCCGATTGTTTTCACTCCTTGTCTTGCTTTCATTTTTGCTTTCTCTTCAATTGGCAACTTATCCCATTCACGTTTCCATGCACACGAAAGAACCAAACCAGCAGTTTCAGTTAGCCCATAAGCATGACTCGTTTTAAATCCCAACGACTCGGTTCGGGAGAGCACTGGTGCCGGAGGTGGTGAACCCGCTGTTAGGATTTGGACCGTGTTTTTTAACGGTTCGAAATCGGGAGAGTTTGATATCATGTTGAGCACCACAGGTGCACCGCAAATGTGTGTTACGTTGTGTTTCTTGATCATATAGTTGATTGTAGATGCATCAAATTTACGTAAACAAATGTTGGTCCCACCAACTGCAGCCATTCCCCACGTGTAGGCCCAACCGTTCGAGTGAAATATCGGTAGGGTCCATAAAAACACAGGATGATGTGGAACAGGCCAATCAATTAAACCATTAACGGTGGTGATGAAAATCCCTCGATGGCTATGAAGAACCCCTTTAGGAGCTGAAGTTGTACCAGATGTGTAGTTCAGAATCATAGGGTCCCACTCACTTCTGGGCCGTACCCACTTGAATTTAGGATCTCCTTCCTCGATAAAACCCTCATACGTGTCGATAAAATCAACGGTTGGTGATGTCGGAGTCTTTGACGATGCATCGTCGTCAATGAGGACAAGCTGTGGAGTTTTGACATTCCTCGGGAACAGAGACAGAGCTTCAAGAACCACAGAACTGAGGAGATGATCGACAAAGACAAGCTTTGATTCGCTGTGTTGCAGGAGATTGGAAAGAGTATACGCGTCTAAACGTATGTTGATGTTGTTCAGGATTGCACCTGACATGGGAACTCCAAACTGAAGCTCGTACATAGAAGGAACATTGGGAGCCATGACGGAGACGACGTTGCCGCGATCGATGCCGATGGACGACAGAGATGAAGCCACCTGGAGACATCGACGGTGGGTTTGTGGCCAAGTGTACGTAGTGTCGTTGTAGACGACAGAAGGACAATCTGTGTAAGCGGTAGCAGCTCTTTCTAAGAACCCTAACGCGGTGAGCGGAGAAAAATTTGCAGGGTTTGGCAATAGGAATGCCATGAAGCCAAAATTGCTAAAATCACTTTGTCAGTTTTTCTTGTAGATCCAAGACTGAGTCTGTTTAGTATTTAATGTCGCATGCCACGTTTAATGGCCGAATTAATGTAGTGTGCAAATAAAGGGTACAAATTTCGCAATCTTTGAAATTCGATGTTATCTATTTCGATTATTTAACTATGGGATGTAATCACCATCATTGCAGTTTTCATGTGAAAAGCGTGTATATATATATAAAACAGAAAAACTCTTACATCCTGATGTTATTGAGAGAGTCTAATTAAATACGAAATAAATATAATTTTTAAAAATAATTTAATAATTATTTTATATTACAAAATATATATATATAATTATATATAATAATACTGATATAATTTTTTAAAATAATTTAATAATTATCTTATATCATAAGATATATATATAAAAATTATATATAATAGTATCAAATATAAGATAAAATTTTAATTTAATCTTTTAAATAATTCATAAGATATTTAAGATGAAAATCAACTCTAAAATCTTAAAGATCTCAAGTGCAACCTACCATCAAACCAACCCTAAAGATGTGAAAAGCATATTAAATAAGTTTCTTCCAAATTTTGAAAGTGTTGTCAATTGACTCAATTTGTTGTTGCCAAGAATTTCGCAATAAATTAATCAAACCCATTTGATCAATTTTTACAAAAGATTTTGGTAATTAAAGTTTTTATATTTATTATTTATAATAATTTTTAATATTTAATATACTAATTAATGATGAATTTTAATATATTAAAAATTATAATTTATCTTAAGGTTATTATTAATAAAACCCTTTATAAAATTCAATCTATTAATCCGACACAGCTTTGATGTGATAAATTTAAACTAATTAGTTGTTAACGTGCATGATTCAATTTTAAATTAATACTTGCCAACCTTATGAACTGTTTTGATTTTGAAGTTGCCGAAGTCACTTTGTTTTTTTGTTTTTTAATTTTTTTTTTCATTTGGAGTGTAAGAAGTTCAAACTCTCCTTCCATCAGATATTCACTTTGTCAAAATCAAACTCTTTTTCGTTTTTATTTATTTTTTTAAACGTTATAAATGCAAAATTTAAGTCACATATAAATTAAAATAATATATTTATATCGTTGTTGTATTTTATGTAATTTATATTTTTAACTTTAAAAAAATTAAAAGAATTTGTCAAAAAAATGCAATAATATTTATTAATTGTATAATAAATATTGTTCATAATTTTTTTTGGGTTCGGAGTCCTAGTTCTCAACATTACGGATAGAATTGGTACATAGTTTTATTTATTTATTTAAATTTATCGGTTTTCAGTTGATGTTACTGTAGTAGCCGGCCACATAAATTACAGAAAATTAATTTAATATTACTATTTGTCTTAAGCAAGGTTCCTCAATAAGTATTGAACACAAATGTTTACCAATTCTATTTTTAAATTTTAACGTAGATTCCAACAAAAAATTATAAAATTCAATCCTTCCTTTGTTCCTTTTTTTTTAATAAACATTTTAAATTGGGTTTTTAAACATTATTATGAAGACTCTACCTAGAATGGTATGAATAAGACCATTTAATAAATTAATTTAAGGCTTTAGGTTTCTTTGGTATTATCAAATTATTAATATATTTTTTATTGAATGTGTGTATGGATGATATGAAACAAATTTCCATAATTTTTTTAGAATAATTAATATTGGTGTTTATGTGCCTAAATAATGTGATATATGTTGAATTTAATTAATAAATATAGATTCATATGTTTAACGTTGTATATTAAAAGTTATAATAAGTTAAGTATTTTAAATAATTTGGTAAAGTTAAACTAATGTGAACTTAATGTATCTAAAATTAAAGTATAGATTTTAATATGTATAGAGACCAAATTTTATTTTTATTTTATGATGGATCAAATAAAAATAAATAGTATGAATTAGCTAATGATATAGGGTTTTCTATGCTCATTAGATAATAATCCCTAAATCAATATTTAAAAGGATATTTTCTGATATCTTATCGTCAGAAAATACAAATTCTATATATAAAATTTAAAAAATACATAACCATAACACTGTTATAGATTCAAGAATTAAACATGAATTTCAAGTATGTTCTACTAATTTTATATCTTAATTATTTGACTAAGTAACTTTTTAGAATACGAAAAATTTAATTTATCAATTAAAAATATTTAATAAATAGTATCGTAGCTATCTTTATATTGAACTATTGAGAATTTAATTTATCAATTAAAAATATTCAATAAACAGTATCAAAGCCATTTTCATATTCAAATCATTGAAAATATTATTTTTTTATTAATTTTAGGTATACATATATTATATCATTTGATTTAATTTTAATATATATATATATATATATATATATATATATATGATTTAATTTTAAAATATATTGTTATATAATTATTTGGTTAAAATTTTATATATGTGTATGATTAGTTACATATGCGATTATGTAAAATAAGGATTTAGATCATTATGATTAATTTTATGAATACACATATGTTTAGTTCAGATTATTTTGATAGGATGATAATATATGCATGTTTGGTTAGATGGTTATGTATTTTATTTGTATAAATTAAAATTCAGTGTACGGATGAATAAAACATGGAAAGAGAACTCATGAAATATAATTTTGGATTCCACCACACAATTTGGCTGCGATTTGATCATAATTTTTTACGTCAAATCGAATTGGGGTGGCAGCAATAGCTAGTAGTAGAAAACGTTAAAAAAAACACTAATTTTGTCACTTTGTATGAAATATTAATTGAGTTCAGATTTAAAATTTTTCAATTAAGTTCTCATTTGTAAAATATAATTTAAGTTTAAATTTTAAATTTTCTTATAATTTGGCTATAAATTATAGATTTCTTTACAGATTTGTCCCAAATAAAAAAATAAAATTTATATGATTTTGGATAAAATTCGCGATAATTTTGTAATTTTAATCTAAAATAAAGTTTAGGTTTTTATGACATTACACTGTAATTTTGATAAATTTACACTTACATATATATACCAGATAAACTTAACCTCTACGTAGATGAGTATTTATAATTATTAAAGATGATTATGCCACTTTAATACTCATGATACTCTATTTAGTTTATCATATATGTTAGATTTTAGTAGAGTGATATAGTATTATCTATTATATTTAAGCATGTGATATTCATATTGCGGAATACCTTAGCATAAGAAATTATAAAAAATTTTAAAAAAAATCTTAATATATAGTTTTAAGTCAAATTTAAATTTTGATACATGTATTATTCTATGAATGTCTAATGTTATAAAATTAATTGATTGAAATAACATGTTATCAAATTAACCTCTTTTATCTAAGTCATTTATTTTAAAACCTTAAGATGGTTGTGGGTATATAATTGATGTAAATATTAACCAACCCAAAAGAAGGTTAATATTTAATTGAATTACATGCACACTTATGATAATAAATATTTGTTAATTATTAAGTATTTCATATGAACAATAAATTGGTTTCAAGAAAGGTTTATTGGTTGACAAGATTTATTATCAATATTTCATTACTATACTAAGAGTACCATTTATAAGTTATGCTCGATATCTTGTGATTGGCCCTACTAATGTTTGAATTAATTGATAAAATATTGTGATATTCATGTAAGTCTATAAGTCATGTTCTCATTTTAGGTTATTAATTCTGCTTAAAATTATTATTACCAACACCAATTCTAATATATAATGATATGAACCTTAAAATATAGAAAGAGAACGTTGTGACTGTTCTTCGATTAACCTTTAAGAACAAAATAAGAAAGTTATAGTCTTTCTCCACTAAAGAAACAAAAAAAGCAATAGGTTAAGGCTTTTACGTATTACTTCTGTGAGAATAGTGAACTTAAGCAAAGTAACATATACTTCTTAATCTATTTATTGTACACTTAATTTACCCTTTATATTTAAATATACTTGATGGATAGATTATGCAGCTACTACTCACATAAGTATGTCTATATAAAATTATATGAGTTATTAAAAGCTAAGTAATAATGAGAGATACATTGAAGGATGGCGATAACAAATCAATCAATGTTAAGACTATTAAAACTGTTAGGTTATAGTTACATACTAATAGCTAATTTGAATTAAAAAAGACTTATATTGTAATGTCAATTAGACAGAATTCAATTCATATTTTTATATTGAACAAATTCAATTATCTTTTTTTATTTAGTAATAATAAAGTCAATAATTCAATTTATATTTTTATATTGAATAAATTCGATTATCTTGTTCATTTAAAAATAATAAAGTTAGTCTCTTTCAAGATTCAATATTTATTAAGATCAATTCTTTAACATTCGATAATAATCTATATTTATTATATACAGTCGTCTTATATAAGGCTTGCATATAAATACAGAAGGTATAAAGCTGAAATTAACTAATAAGAATTCAACTTCACTCTGACATAAACGGTTAGGGCACATATCTAAACAAAATTGAAAGATTTATGTTAAATGAAATTCTTAATCTCCTTGATTTGTCAAACTCTCAAGTCTGTGTTAAGTGTACTAAGAAAAAGTGGACAAACATAAGGAGATTAGGCGCAAACAAAACTTTAGTTATCTTAGAACAAATACATATGGATATTTGCAGGTTATTCCCTATAGATTCATGGAATGATCAATAACATTTTATTACATTCATAGATTATTTCTTATATAATGGACACCTTTATCTTATTCATGTGAAGTTTAAATCATTGGACACGATTAAGGTAGTCAAGACTAAGGTTGAGAACCAACTTGACAAAAGCATTAAGGCTGTCAGAGTTGACTATGGAGTTGAATACTATAGCATATATGATGGATCAGACAAATAATATCCATTGTTATTTGCCAAATTCCTTGAGGAGTGCAGTATCGTCTTATAATACATTATGCCAAGAAGTCTTAGTATGAATGCTTTGTTGAGAGACAAAATAGAAAAACATGATGAAGAGTATGATTAATTGTACTATACTATCGAATTCACTCTAGATAAAAGCAGTAAAGATTGTAACTTAAATTTTTAACAAAGTTACAACTAATATAAGAACTAAAACTTCTTATAAATTATGAATGGCAAGAAGCCCAGTATAAAGCATTTACATATTTGGGGTTGCCCAACTGAGGTAAGGTCTTATAGGCTAAATAAAAAACAACAACTCAAGAACGATAAGTTGTTATTTTATTAGGTATTTTAAATAATTCTTTTCAAGACGAAAAATGCTATATTCTTTATGGATGTTGAGTGGGAAATAAAAGATAAGATAAAGGATATTATTTTTAAAGAAGAATTTGTTTCTCTTTACTATTGACAATGATTAAGTCATTATCATTGACATTGTTCAAGAAGTAAATCCAGATAATCAAAATAATATTGATGAATTATCTTTCTAAAATAAGAAAGTTACTCCTAAAAAGTAAACTCAACAACTTCAAAAGTAATTACCATTAAGAAGATCCACTAGAGAAAACAGAAATGTGATTTAAGATGATTATCATCTTTCTTCAAGAAATATAAGAAAGATATAGGACTAATAGAAGATGATTCAATTAACTTTCGTAGAGTCATATAGAGTTATAATTCTCAAAAATTGACTAATGCCATAAATGAAGAGATTAGTCCATGAAATATAATGATATTTGAAATTTCATCCTATTGCCTGAAGGTATGAAGCCCATTAGTTGCAAATGAATATTTAAAATCAAGAAATATTTGAAGAGTGAAATGAAGAGATACAAGACTTGTCTTATTGCAAAAGACTTTACTCAAAAGAAAGGCATTAATTATAAAAAGAATTTCTATTCAATTTTATTGAATGACCCTTCCAGGATTACAATGGCACTTGTACCTCATTAAGTTTTAAGTTACATCAGTTGGATGTAAAGATTGTATTTTTTAATGGTGATATTGATAACACGATTTATATGATGCAATAAAAAAACTTTATATCGGAAGATGCAAAAAATATAGTTTGTAAATTAAAAAAATTCATCTATAGACTTAAGCAAAATTTTCATCAATAGTATTATAAATTTCATCAAGTTATTATCTCATTTGATTTTGAAATGAATGTATATACCATAAGTTAAGTGGGAATACATATATTTTATTCGTTTTATATTTTGATGATATATTGTTTGAATATATAGGTCCTCTTTTGTATTAGTTATACAGATATACTGAGATTACTTTCAAAGTATATTTGAATTATTACAAAAATGTTATATCATAAAAACCAAAGATTGTAAACTAAGTAATGCTCCGATTACTAAAGGAGAAAAGTTTATTATCAATTAAAGACCCCCCAAAAAGTTTGAAGTAAAAGAGATACAAAAGATTTTTTATGTGTCAGTAGTAAAGAATCTATTGTATACTTAAGTATATATGCATTAGGTATTATGTATATTATTGGGATATTAGAGAAGTACTTAAAGGATCCTGGATTTGACCATCAGGAAAGTAGCTTAAGTAAACACTTAAAAATCTTGGATTATATTATTAAATAGCCGCCAAATAAGTTATGTGATATTTATAGAGAACAAAAAATATATATACTCATATAATTTACACACACACACACACACACATATATATATAAGATAGAAATTAATAAAATTTTAATTTTAATTTTAATGGATGCCAATACAATAGAAAATCCACATCATACTATATTTACTTACTAGTTGAAAGAGTAATTTCTTAAAAGAGTGCTAAGTAGACACTCATAATTTCTTCCATTATAATAGTAGAGTTCATAGCATATTATGGGACATCTAATGATGAAATTTAGTTACGGAATATTATCACTTGATTATAAGCTATAGATAATTTTGAAAGACCATTAAAGATATAATGTGATAATAAAATAATAATGTTGTAATCTAACAACAAGAAAAACTTGAGGAAGTCAAAGCATACAGACTTTAAGTTCCTAATTATTAACAAGAGGATTCAAAGTAATTAGGTATCTATTAAATAAATTGAGATAAACTCTATGATTACAAATCTACTCGTTAAGGACTTGTTATCCAAAGATCTTTCACAAGCATATTGCTTATATGGGTATTATATCTCTTGTATAAGGTTTTAGTGGGAGTTCGTACTTTGGATGCTTTTCAGTTATAGATATGTTAAGGTTTAAGGTTACACTAATAAAGAATTTAGTTTATACTCTGTATTTATTTTGATCTTATAAAGTGGATTAGTTGAAAATAGGTATATTTGGATCACATTGCATATAATTTTCATGCTACATATCTATACTTAATGTCACGCTTCCCGGCCCTAGTCGACCACGTCACAATCGTCACGAATCTCAGAAATACATTCTATTACTTAGAATGCACCCCTAAGACCTTCAAGACTTTAGTACCTGTTTTCAAATTTATTTTCAAAAATACGATAAAATAATATAATATAAAAGATTTTAAATCATATATGTATCAATATTTGTATTTTCTCAAAATACAATACAAGATATTCCTGGTTAAGCTAAATATATAAAATCACTTTATTACAAATATTTTTCGTACAGTGGACCATAATATAAAAATTTGAGTTGAGTACTTGAAAAGCTTTACTAAATCATACTTCAGCTATACTATACCGCGCTCGACTACACTAACCTGAAATGGGAAAATGAGGGGTGAGTATTTAAAAAAATACTCATTGAATAGACAAATAAGCAAAAACAGAAATCAGAGGCCCATACATTGATTAAGAAAAATTCTCATAATCATCAAATCAATCATAGTAAAATATGACATCATATACATATCTAGAAAATCAATATAACATCAAATATGTATAGCCCCTTGATCTATAGGATCCCATCCACTCCCTCTGAGCTGTATGGTTAATCCGTAACCCTGGTTAGGGATTTATGCCTATGTATAATATCTCTCGGTTTATAGGATCTCATCCACTTTCTCTGAGCTGCATGGCTAATTCGCAATCCTAGTTGGGATACTATCATATCAATATAAGGCTAAAATACTTTAGCCTAGACATGTGGATTTCACCCATCCTATCTTGCATTGTATGGTCAATCTATATTCCGGGGCCTGTCAGATTTCACCCACTCCACATAAGCTGTATGGCCAATTCTCACCCATATATATAATCAATGATATGGCACACAAAATCATAAATGATTATCAATGGCCTATTAGGGCAAATCAAATAATTGGTAGCTCACAAGGCCAAAACATTAAAATAAGACATGTTGGCTCACAAGACCAAATCAACAAGTATGACACCTCGGTCATTATATACACTCAACTATGCCACATCCACAAATATATATATAATTGGCCTCCGAACTCACAATCACAATATCATAATATCATCAAATATAAGCACAATAGGCCTTCAGCCTCACATTCATGGCAAATAAAAGATTCTTAACAATTCTAATGCTATCATAAGTAAGGGGCTGACCTGGCCACCACACAACATACATCCAATGTGTCACACCTCAAACCGTGGGGTCCACCTATGACAGACGCCACAGACCTCCAGGGTGTACTCGATCACACAGAATACCCCCTGTAGATCTGTAAGGCATTCATAAAA
>JAVXUL010108375.1:0-18599 GCA_035590515.1 Trichilia minutiflora
TACAGGCCTACAGGTTGTATCCTGTGTGATTGGGTATACCCTGGAGGTCTGTGGCGTTGTCACGTGTGGGAACCCGGATCGGGTCGTGACAATTGATATGTGAAAGACAATAAAATCTAAAACCTCTTGATCCCACACAATATCTAACAAAAAAGTCACTAATAATTTTAGGATAAGTTTTCTTAATTGCAGAATATAGGATTTTGCTTTTGCTTTATAACCCTAAACACAAAAGTGGCATAAACTAGGTTTTTTATTTCTAATCACAATTTATAAAGTGTCCTCAAAACTGATTTACTAGGCATTTAGTTTATAAGTTACAGGTTTCAAAGCCTCTTCCTGCAAGAACTTTAACAATAAAGAGTTGGTCAATATACTTTGTACTATATCAAGAAGTGTGCGATTTCTTCTTTTCGCATTTCTATTTTTTTCAGGTGTTCTTGGTATCGTATACTAGGCATCAATACCACACTCTATTAAATATCGCGCATAAGGTCCAAGATTACATCTCGTCTCATCATATCTTTCTTAATACTCATTGTCTCTATCAGAATGGATTACTTTAATTTTTTTTCCTTTTCTAAAGCTTAACATTGGCTTTAAAAGTTTTAAAAACTTTCAACGAATCATACATTTAACAAATAAGCTCAACATAATCATAATTGAAGAAATTATCAATAAAGGTGATGAAGTTCTTACAACCTCTTATAATTAGAGAAATAAATAATCCACAGATATCAAAATAGATTAATTTAAGTAGTTATGTACATCTATCAACTTTATTCTTTATTATCTTGATAGTTAACTTTCCCTTGATATAATCAACACATGTATCAAAATCTGATCTCTATTTCTATCTAAAATAGAAACAGAGATCAAATTCGTCCAATTGAAGGTATATAAGCAACATCATGTAACTTAAAGAGATGTTTTGTAATCAATTACAATTTAATTGTTCCCAAAAAATAACTGTGATCCTTGTACTGTCTCCTATATACACAAACTACTTCAAACTAGTTGAACACCTTTTATTTGTTAGCATCCACAATAAATTATTAACATAAATTGTAGCACAAATATTCAACTACCAAGTATTAAAAGGTACATTAACAATATTGGATTCTAACCAAACTTTTAGTGAATGATTATTGTTGTTCTTTGAGTTAGTCTTAGGCTTCTTATAATCTATTTTTTTATGCCTAAACTTGTGGCAGTAATTACATTTTTTTTTGAAAATGATATTCTTTGAAACATTGGAAGCAAAAGCTTCCTTTTAAGCAATAATCTTAGGATTAAAGTTCTTTTTCTTAAATATCTTGCTATCATTGAGACTTTTTAGAAGAGTTTTTCTTTTTTGAGTGGCATTGTCATCGTTGATCACCATGGTAATGCTTTTTACCTTTCCATTTTTAACATTATCCTTTTCTTTTGCAAGAATGATAGTCATCTCCTATAAGGTCCATTGCTCATTCTGAACATTGTAGCTTGATCTAATGTAGTCAAATTATAATAGAAGAGTCCTCATGATAAAGCACACTAGATAATCTTATCGAACTCTATACCAATTGCCTTGATCTTGTGGTAGCAAGTCAAGATCTTATCTATGTAGTTTCTGATCCCATCAATACGATCATAAATAATAGAATGCTAAGTGATTATAATTCATTCCTTTCATTCTTTGAAAACATTTTATATTTTGTATTAATGGTCTCTAAGTATTCTTTATTCTCAGTTTTTGGTATGCTATCATGAATGGAGTCCTCCATATGATACTTCATTATTGTGAAGCAATATCGATTTGAGTACTCCCACTTATCATAAAATTTCTTTTTTCTAGCAAAAGCTTCGATAGTGGGTTTAATAGGAGGATCAACTCTTAAAGCCAAGTCCAATTTCATAATCGTCAAGTTTATTAAGAGAGATTCAGTTTCTTGTGGTTTGCTCCATTAAGAGTTAAAAAAGCAAAGATTTGAGGATTGTTCATAACTAAAAAAAAATGAGAACATCGCTAGTTTGCATCTGAAAATAGGATCATGCTATTCACTTTCTTCTTTAGCTCTCGTAATAACTCACAACAGATCATTGAATGCTAGAATCCTTTGAATAGATTAAGGACTCATACGCAAGCAAGGGCAATAGATTAAATATTACAGCCAAATACAGTAATCCACATCAAGAGGGTAAAAGGAATTGTGTGATTTATGACATTCAATAAATTTTCTTCACCAATCTAAGCTTCATACCAAGCAATATAGTAATTGACAAGATAATTTCATTGTCTACATCTTAGTAATAATATGATAAATATGGGTGATACAAATAAATAAATAATATTAAAAATACTTAAAACTCACAATAGACAAGTACACAAGCACTCAATATTGCAATATAATTCAAAATTCATAATTTCATAATAAAATAATGAGAATATATTAAAATATCATATATTCGTACAAAACAAAAGAATTAGGGTTAAATTATAAATAATTAAAAATATTGGACCAAGAATAAATATTAAATAAAATACTAGGGCACAAAAATAAATGTTTGAACTTTAGGTTAAAAGAAAGTTTTCTCAAATTTTTATCAAAATAAATTTGTTAAAAGTTATGGAACATATTGATATTTTACATAGGGACCTCAATGATATTTCTAGACTCTATTTGTATTTTACATAAGAATCCTATTGATATTTTACACAGGAATATTATTAATAGTTTACCTTCTCCCCACCCGGTTCTCTGCAAAATGGGTATATGGGTCACAAATTGGGTTTTCAACCCGACCGGCGTATTTTGGAATCCAATTATGGGGAAAAGTATCTACCATGGTCCATATCAATAGATCTCTCCAAATATATCATCAATTAATCTAGGTTTTTACGAAATATGACAAAAATCGAAGATTTTATTAAATTTGAAATTTTGTAACCCACAACTTAAAACATAACAAATCAGTTACGGTTATGGGAAAAAAAAATGATAGTCCATAACTCTCATACTAATTATTAGAGATTCAAAACTCTCTAAATCAATTAGAACGCAAGCATTCGTCAATTTTGTTTATAACACATAACTTTTACTTGAGCATGAATTTGTGGCTTTAATACATTAGAATTTGTTGAAAATCAAAATCAAAATACAAGTAAAAGCTTTATGAAGCTGCCCTTTTCCCTCTCTGTTTTTCTTTTCCCTTCAAAATGTTTCATCTATGCAAATAAAATATATATATATATACCAAATATTAATTAGAAATAAAATTTAATTAAAAATAAATATTCATTTTATTATGATTCTATAATAATTTAATAGTAGTATATGTATATAATTATTTGATAAAATTTTAATTTTATAAATAAAGTAAGATTATAATTATATAAACTCATATATTTTAAATAATTTTAGCAGTAATTTCTTACAGATAGTTAAGCAAGAAAAATTATCGCAACTAAAACGAAGAGTGGTTCATGTTTGATGTTTGTGATAATACTCGAATGATTCTAGAACAACATTCAAGTTTTCCAATGCCATAATTATCACAAGCTAGGATTTTCTTATCCAAAGAAGAATTATATATTGGTAACGATTCAGAATCCATATATATATATTTTGAACTTGGGAAGATTTAAACTACATACAGGTAGTCATGGATGACTGCATGCGGTCGTCTTATCTTATCTTATGCCATTTGGATTTCTTTGAGGATTCAGGCTCGGTTTATTAACGACAAATTAATTAACCATAAGGATTAGTTATAAACTGTTATTTTGTTGAATTGAAACTTCTAGATTGTGGCGTTGATAAAACGAAGAAAATTCTGGGTTTTCAAGCTTAACTGTTTGGCACCGTGTCAAATTTAAATTTCTCTTTTTCTCATTCATAATGAGGACAGTAGGACCAGACAAAAACTAGAGATATGGGTTGAAAAAAATGAGATCATGTTTATATTTTAACAAACATATTCTACGAAATCCATCATAAAAAAAAAAAGCTGGCCAAAAGAAGAAAATCAAATTTATTCATTCATTGTACTGCAAAAAACAAAAACTATAGTATGCATACAGTGTGAGTATCATACAAAAAATGAATCATGTCTCAACTCTCACTAATTCTGTGCCGCCATGTCTAATACAAGAAAGCTACAACAACCATGGCAAAGAAAGTAGTAAATAATCCTGCAAAACCAAAAGACTTAGCAGAGTTATCAGGGGCAGGAGGTGCTGTAACACCTGATGGAGATGTTGCTGTAGGGTTGGATGATGGGGATGCGTTGGATGATGGGGATGGGGATGGGGATGGGGCAGTGCTACTGCTGCCAGTGACGTTAATGGCAAGCTTCTGACCCGAAGAACAATGGCTTGGAAAAGTACAGATGTAGTAGTGTTCACCAGGGCTTTTGAGAGTGATTCTTGTTGGTGGTGCGGTCTGAGGAGAACGAGTGTTGTTAGTATTGCATGAATCGTAGTCTCCCTTGGTCACCTCAGCCACATCGTGTGCTCCGTTCAAGTAGTTGAAAACTGCATGGAATAGATAAGTGAGGTTATGATTCGATTTTTTGCGTATTGAACTCTTCTTAGCCCAGACGCGTTGAAAGATACTTACAAATTAAAGAATAGCTTTTCCAAAACAAATTATGAGCTAAACCATAAAAGCTTGGTTGCTTACCTAGTATGTCTCCGACCATGAAGTTCTTGTTGCGAACCCAAATTTGGTAACCCACGGAAGCGTTGGAAGGGACATTCCACCCCATAGCATCTCCGACAACGTAGGTCATTGACTGTCTTGTCGGAGTCGGTGTTGGTGCAGATCTCGGAGCCGGTGTTGGTGCAGATTTCGGTGCTGGTGTGGGTGCTGGACTAGACGTCGGTGTAGGAGGTGGGGCAGATGGTGGTGTTGGTGCAGAAACTGGAGAGGGTGAGCTGGGTTGAGGAGCTGGAGAAGAAGGTTGAGGAGCCGGAGAAGAAGCTGCGTTACTGACGTTGACGAACAATTTCTGACCACCGCTGCAATGTCCGGGAAGTCCGCAAATGTAATAGTGTTCCCCAGCTGTAGTCAGAGTAATATTTGCTGGGCCATTTGTTTGTACCGAGATAGAATTGGTGGTGTTGCATGCATCAAATGATGTTTTTGTTACTTGAGTAACATCATGATTTCCAGTAACGAAATTAAACACTGAATAAATCATAAAAACACATCAATATCAGAAAGATTAGCCAGTTGAATGGTCCAGAAATTGTTAAGAGAGAAAATGTTACAAGGGAAAATTACCCAGAATATCACCCACGGCGAAGGCTTTGTTTGCAGCCCAGTTTGAGTAAGAAGCGGCACCATTAGGAGGGACGACCCAGCCAAGGGCATCACCTACCACATGTGTTGTCTTTGCCATGGAGCTGTGTATTAGTGTTACTACTACAATTGCTGAGAGAAAAACTGTGGTAAATTTTGTTGCCATTGTTTTGTATGTGTTCTTAAAAGCTAAAAGGTCGCCCCTGTTCTGTTCTCTCTGTTTCTGTTTCTGTGCTCTGTTTTCTGTTTACAAGGAGAAAATCTAACTTCTAAAGTGTTAGGTTTGTATTTATAGAGAAGCCATGTAATAAACTTGAAATCTTATGATGTGATAGCCGTTGGATTAACGAAAAGTGTTGAATTGTGGATGGTGTGATTTTGGCGGCTGACATCTTTGACAAAACCGCGTAAGAACGTACCGAACCTTGAGACTTTAGTTGCTACGAATAACTGGTCAATGATTTATTTTGTAGTCGGTGAAGTCTTTGCGGTGCCGTTGGAAGCCTTCACGTATCTTCGCAATTATCAAATGGAAAATCAAGAAATAAGAATAGAGTTTACGGGTTCAGAAAGTATGGGAATGGGAAGGATGCTTCCGTGGTGTTAGGCGAAGTTGGAGCACGTGAGAAGGCCGAAGACGATGGGAAATTAAGATTTTTTAATATGTTAGAAAATAAAACACGAGTTTCAAACTCCTGACTTTTGGTAAATGATGAATTTTAAAAATTATTTATTAAATTCATTCGATATTTGATAAATATATGGTATCTTATTTAGATACAATTTTAAGTAAGAAATTAATTTTAAAATGGGTCAATAATCATAATAATTTAATCCATGCCTAATATTTTTACGAGTGATTTAACATGGACTGACTAAGTTTCTAAACGCACCCAATTTTTTGAATCACTAAATGGGTGTAATCAGAACACTAGTTTTAATTAAATAAACCGGCCGAAACAATCTGTGCTATATATTGAGTAAGATTTTATGGCAGACTCTTTTATGTATTTTCTTATTAAGTAAAATCAACTTGAATATTTTATTATAAAAAAACTGATAATTTTTCCGAAATAAACTTAATGATACTATAATTTTTTTTATCCTTCAAGTTTTCTCAATCGTTAATTTCACAACCACAATAATGTAGTGGACAAACAAACAAAAACTCTACACAACGAAAACGCAAGCCCATCTGGAGGTGGGCAGCCCATCAAGATAAAATGTCTCTGTCTGCCGCTGTAATATCTACATAAGAAGATATTCCCCGATTATTATTTAATAACTTCGTCTTATCTGATCCAAATTCCTCTTCCATGGCTCCATCCTTTCGGAACCCTACTTAAAAGCAATGATTATCATATCCTATTCCAGTTAACAACGATAATATGATATCTCAGATGAAATTTTCCTACATCATTGAGTAAGGTAACTTTTTACATATTTATAAATTAAAATGTTCAGCTAGCTAGTTGATGTCCCATGTCGGATTTATTCTTATAATCAAATAGCTGAAATGAAAGTCTGGTAAACTATTAATTAATGAGCTAGCTCAAAAGCAAAACATACACACACAGAATCATATAATGGATATATATATATACTCATATAATCGAATATCGAATCAGAAAACAGTACTCCTATTAATATATAATCAAATCTTTGGATCAGTGGAGAGAAGACTAAAAATGACAACGTCAATGGTTTTTCCCTTGGGAATTATATCTTTCTCAAAACTCCTCTCTTGAATACAGCCTTCTTCAGCACTCTCTGTGAGGCCAAGTTTTCAACATCGACCGTAGCCTCAAATCTCTCTAAATGCGGCCACTCAGAAAATAAAGTATCAGCCGCAATTTTCACAGCCCTTGTTGCAATCCATTTCCCCCAGTAGTTTTGAGGCAGCAACATACCAATTACAGCTTTACATTTAGTACAGTTACCAGAGGCGCCAACTGGCTTGTCATTAAGGCAGATTGCTTTGAACCAAGGATGCGATATAACTGTGTTTTTTAAGAAGTTGATGCCATGATTCCCAAGTACAATAACGAGCACTTTAGCGTCCGTAGACTAAAAACTGGAATCGCCAACGTCTGAAAGATTCAAAGGCCTTAGAGAGATATTAGAGAAGTCGCCTTTAATGTTTCGGCCTTCATTCGCGTCTGATTCCAAAGCATAATCCCCCATGATAATACCCCTTTATTTAAATAGCTGAAGCACCTTTTATCTTACAAGAAAATGTACTTGATACCCAGAGAAAAGGCAGAAGGGGGGCTTGAGAGCATATAGATAACCTTTAGCTTACAAGTAGGGCATATGTGGTCTGTAAATTACACAAGGCACTGTATGGGCTGAAACAAGCCCCTACGGATTGGTATGAGAAATTGAGATCATTACTGTTAGATTGAAGATTTCAGAACTTGAAGTCCGATACATCAGGTTTCATCCTGAATGAAAATGGCAACAAAGTCATCCTACTAGTACATTTAGATGACATTTTAGTGACTGGGAACAACATTTTGTCGTACAAGTTATACAGAAGTTGAACAGCAGATTTTCATTGAAGTTTCTTGGGTCATTAAACTACTTTCTTGGTGATAAGAAATGATCAAGGGATACTTATAACTCAAACTAGCTACGTATATTCAAGATCTGCTCAGAAAAACTGGAATGCAAAATTGCCGAATAGATCCCGGGACCCAAACATTATTGTCTCTGTCTATTGCTTTGGAAGCCTACAAGGATTTTAAGAAAAAAATTTATATGAAATATTTTTATGTGATTGTTCAATAAAATTAAACTACGTTTTATTTTAATTATTTTATAGTTAATTAAATTTAAAATAAACATGTATGTAATAATATTTTATTAAATAACCTTTTTTTTTGCTTTTACTAGTAATACTATCCTTTTTTGGTGTCACTCAAGCTTTTGCTTCGAGTGCGAGTTGTGTGGCCTGCTGCCTTTCAAGTTGAGAGCAACAGCTAGATTCCGTATCAAATCGTGGGTTATTTTAATGTCAATAAAATATAATTGCGAGACAGATAGAGATGAATTATGTTAGAGACCTGCTCCATACTGGCCTTAACAACTTTATACTAAATTTACATCTATTTTATAATATTATTCGTTAAATATTTTTATTTATTTATTTTTAATTTTAGCTTTTGCAATTTTTTAAAAATCACATTTTGACCTCTTAAAATATAAAATTTACCTCCAACTCTGATAAAGTATTTATCCGATTTGAGTGTAAAATAGCTGAAATTGCACTCAATCTAGCTCAATTTAAAGTCTTTAATCTTAGAACCCTAGTTAAAAATTTGTGTATAAAAAACAGAAAAAAATTCTTTTGGAGTATACATATATGAAACATCAATTGTTATATATATAGGATATATTTAATGACACATACTGAATTGTATTAGGTTATATCATATTCTATTTGTATTAAATTTAACATAGTACCTGCATTAATTTCTAAAATTTTAAATATATAAAATATTATATTTTTATAATTATTAGTTTAATATTTTAAATGTTATTACGGTCGACTGTATCAGCTGTCGCTGTCATTTGTTGGGATTGTTGTTAATATTTTTAAATTTTCGTAAACTAATTTACTGATTAACACAACAATACCATCAAAATCGTTTATGATTATGGGAAATGATAATGAAACACTTTCAGCGACCCCCGTTTATTTGTTTGAAGCTGATCCTTAAATTTCTAAATTATGCTTTCAAGATTCAAGAGGACATGAAGGAACTTCTTGATTCGTACCAAAAGTAAAGAAAAAATATCAGTTTTATTCCAAAATCAAATACAGATTAATGATAAAACAACTCACAATATAAAAAAAATATAAATTTATTAATTACCGAAATAAACCGACGTGGTAATTAGCGTAAAAACAAATAGTCATAACCGAGCAACATGTACTTAAAACATTCAATGGACCAAAGCCATAGCAGCACCAATACACAAGAGGGTGATGTGGAAACCGCCAACAACCTGAGCAGAGGTTAAGCTTGGGGAAGGAGGAGGTTGGGAGGGGTGCGCTTCGGCAATTGGTGAAGGGGTGCTTGACGGAAGCAAATGTGAAATACTCCTGGGAGGTGGAGGAGGCAAGTGTGAGATATTCCTGGAAGGTGGAGGCGGTAAAATATTGGTTAGGCTACTGGCCACTTACATAGCTAGCTTCTGTCCTAATGCGCAGTGAAGAGCTAGGTACAGATGAAGTAGTATTCGCCAACGGAACATCGGGTAAAATTTGCAGGTCCTATTGTTTTAAGGCTGATGGGATTATTTGCAGAACAGATAAGCTTCGTTGTTGACCATGGATACATTATTCTATTTTTATTTTTTATATATAAATATACGTTTACAGGAAAGTTAATTATAAGTGGGCAGATATTTTATATCATATATATTTTTATCCAATAAGATTTTAACACATTATTTATTTTAAGATTAATCAAACATGGTAATAACACTAATAAATAAAAATAAGGATTAAAACACGCACAAACGATGACGTAACTGAAACCAACTAGCTACATAAATAGTACTAATGTTTATAACATGCGAAATGACTTCAGAAAACAAATATACAAGTATACAACACATAAAATGATTTTCTTTCATTCTGCAACGGCAACTCATCAATGCATGTAATAAGCTAGCTCATATTTATACTTACAATTTCCCAATAATTATTCTCTTCAAAAAGAAATCCCAATAGTATCAGATCTTCATTAAAACTGTTCACGGTTTTAACCAAGATCAAACATGATGACCCATAAAACAGAACAAAAAGTCTTGTTGCTTGATCAAGTAATGGACTTGTATTATGCGTATTCTCTTTCTCTAGATATTGAGACCCTCAAAATATCTCATTTGGTCGCCATCCAGCTCTAATTGTCAATATAAATGAAGTTGGAAAATTGGAAATGATCTTTAATTTCAGAATATATCTTTCCTCTGCATGATGATCTATAGATAGCACACCAAGTCATTAAAGACCTACAAGGACATTTTGACTTTCCAATTTCCAGTTTATTCATAACAATCAGAATGGAATGATAGTTTACTGAACTTTATTCAATTAGTGATGATGTAAGTAATTAGGGCCCTAATGATTCCAGCAAGTTAAGGGGAGATTCTCAAAGAAAATTACAACAATAGGGTAAAATTTTTAGGCCTTGTTTTGAAGGCTGATGGGAAAGGTAGTTCCACAATTATTAGTTTAGAAACAGATCAGCATGATCAACAGTTGAAACGATTGCTTGATGATTATATTTAATAATAATATTGTGGCGGCTGGTTCATATCGTAGAGTTGTGGTTCAAAATATAATTTTAAAAATTCTAAAAAATCAATGTATTAAACAGAGGGGTTTATTCATTCGGGTACTATAACGAATTGAGAAAACTAATATCACACCCTACAGTGTAATAAATCAGAAATTAGTAACCGACAATCTATCATCAGTACAGAAAAATCGAAAGCAACCCGGCCGCTGAGTCCTCAAGAATACAAACAAACGGCCTTTATTCAAATACAATTAATATGTGTGTACACCGCCGAGCTCCACTACAAGCAAAGCAATAATACGCCGTACTAATCAAACCTAGAAGAACATAGCTACGGCAATGAACATTAAGATGGCAGACAAAGTAACTCCACGAGATGAGGCGGAGTTGGGAGGTGGTAGCGCCGTTGTGCTAGGAGTAGGACTTCCGGTGCCAGAAGGAGCAGGGGATGGGTTTGAGTCATCGTTAGTGTCGGAGACAATGCTAATGGCAAGTTTTTGTCCACCAGCACAATGTCCGGGAATTGTACATATGAAGTAGACTCGACCAGTGGTATTGAGCGTAATATTTGCAGGTCCAGTTTGTATAATATCGATGGTGTTGGTAGTGTTGCAGGCGTCATAAGCATCCTTTGTGACTCGGGCAACATCGTGTGTTCCAGCAGCGAAGTTGAAGACTCCAATTAATATATGGAAAGAGGGATGTTATAACTTACTGTAATAACAAATATATACAAAGACAAAACCCATATGGATTTTGTAAATAAAAAAGGTTGTGTATTTAGAATAGATGATAGAAATCTATTAGGTAGTTTTAATTAGAAATTTTCCAACAGTATCATTGACTTCGAAGGTTTCCGTAGAAGCCCAGCTAGAATAGAAGGTGGTGGCCGTGATAGGTGGGACCGACCAACCCTGACTGCCTCCCACCACAATAGCATCGGCAGCTGTTCTATGCAGCAATGTTTCCTATCCATATCTGTATCTTCAGTTTGAGGATACCTGCATACACAACAACAAACAAGGCAGAAAACACGTAGCAATGCGGGGGCTGCCTGAACACAGAGAGAGAGAGAAAGGAATGGCTCGAATGAATATGAGAATTCAACTTGTTATCGCGGTAGGCTCCGCACAATTACATGCAATAGTTGAAAAATGCCGCTCAATGGGAGATAAAAAATACTCATTAAGGTCCAAACAGTATCAAGTTAAAAGCTTGGAATTATCAGAGGTATGGAAGAGGTCGTACAATCGATTTAATCTCGGACAGCTTAACTCATAGTTATTATATCAGGCATAGGATAAATTACTGACAGAACTATGAGTTTTGACTTTTGACAAGGACCATATTCAAGAGTCAGAATTTAAGTATGAGTGCACCATTTGCAAGTATAGTAGAGTGTGGCGCGACATGGTCTAAGTGGCAGAAGATAGACTTTGTAAGTGCCAAGTATTGCTATTCTAGTAGAAGTAGATTGAGATAGGTTGCCTAATGATTCTAGAAAGCCAGAGGCGTTGGTTTCACTATATAAAGACCCCGGAAGAGCTCAAGACAAAAGTGTAGAATTCCATATGTGAGTGATGTAAGTGTGAGAAAGCGCTAAACACTTGTAATCAAGAGCAGTCACCAAGGGTGAGTGAGAGCTTTGTATTCCTTTTGCAATTAATAAAAGATTGAAGACTGAATCCTTTGTAAATTAGTGCATTGTGTTCTTCGTATGGTTTACTATTTGTACTTGCTTTGGCTTAAATTCCAGCAAGTTATTGCAAAAATAGAAAAATTGAGTGTGTTGGTCGAGGGGGAACTCGACGCATGGCTGCTGTAAACATAGAGCCCTGTGACAGTTTGTGTGGTTATTACGTACTGTCTGAGTACCATCTTTTTGACGCATACTAGTTGGAACATATGTAATTTGCTATGTAATGAAGCCATCAATGGATCTCATTTTATCGTTTATTTGATCAAATGACATTACATGAAAACAACTCCATAAATAAATTTGAAAAATGAGATAATGAAAAGAAACCTGGCCCCCAGGTTCTACAAGCACAATTGAGTGTCAAAAGCCACAACACACCTCAACACCAGCAAACGACCTTCGTTATTAAATCACTTCTTAGCACCACTGTGTAAAGTTTCTCCTATCTGTTGCTGCATGCATGCCAAAGTAAAAATATTCGCCAATTGAATGGAATTTCAATAGATGGAGTCCACAAATTTTGTTTTCATCTCAATTCTTTAGACAAGAACTCTGATTCATAGGAAGAAAAAAGAAAAGAAATTGCATGAACAATGAGATAATGAAAAGAAAACAGAGGTTTAAACTCGTAAAAATCAATATACATTTGAGGATATAGATTAAAAGAAATCATCAATTCTAGAATGCATTTTAAAAATACAAGATTTTGGATGTGTTGTTTTAACTGTATGATATTAAACGATACCAAACTCAAAATCTTTTGACTAGCATGTGCTGGTTTAGCAATAAGAATTAAGAAGTAAAACAGTAGCAGCCCCAATGCTCAAGTCACACTAGCTTAATTAAGGTCAGAAGCATTGCCACACTATGATTATTAAAATCAAAGAACAGGTCCCAGCCCAGCCTCGAGCTCGAATATCCTGTAATAACACATGTACAGATAAAGAAATAAGAAAAGGTGATGAAATCATAGAGAAGGTAGCACATTAGATGATGGAGTATCATTAATCACATAACACAAACTCATAAAAATAAAACATGGTCATGTATTCTCCCCGAATTACTACAGTTAACCGAGGCAGGATAAGTCTCTTTCCCATTTCTTTTATCTACTTTAGGAAGACACAAAAGTTGACTGCGAAAAAATCATAGAGTTTTTTCACTGAAGAAATCATTTCTCAGAAACTAGTAATTACACAAACGTTGTGCAACAATAATTGCCAACCTTCCAGAGCCGATGAGAGAAAATTCAGCTATTTTGCAGTCAAAAGTAATGTCCTGAAATGGTACATTGTGTCAGTTTTAGGCGGGGTGATAGCTCACAAGAAGGAGACACAAGCTGTCTGGTAAATGATTACAATATTGTATAAATATTTCTTTCTATGCCCAACATCGTCATAACCTTAACTACGATTACACTGGCCAACCATCCAACTAACTTGAAGTCTCTTCTCAGGTTCCTTCAAAAGGGGCACACAAATTGAAGAAAGATTCCTTTCTGGTGGTTGGGAAAGAACGCAAACAATGATGGTACGAGGTACAATCTTCGAAAGTGGAATCTTCATTGGCAAAATGTGTTTCTGCAAATTATGCACTTGATTTTATAAAGATAAGGAAAGATTAACTAAGGTATAGACTTGGTATGGTCAATGGACTCGTGTGTTCTATGGTATAATATTTAGTGCAGATAATGTCTAAATTTATACTTCATTGCTTCCTAAGAATGCCAAGTTGATAGACCTCATTCAGTAATCAAAGGAACAAATGCATCAAAATCCTAAAAAGGTTGGTCAGCGGCATTATCTGTTGAAAAACTAGGTCTAGTCTCTTAGTTGATGGATAATACAAGATGAACCAACAGAGAATCTGCTAGTACTACAGAGAGTTAAAATTCATTAAATTCCTTTATATAGTTCAAAATTACTTGCAATGAAGCATAATTTATAATCTTTTCTGAAGTTCGTTTGCTGCCATGAGAACGGTAATCACTTCATCAGGTGAAGGGATGTTATTGGTTTTGGGAATCGGAAGTGCTTGAAGCAATAGAAAATTATATTTGAAACGGCAGAAAAAAATGTCTACATTTATTGAACGAGAAGTGTATCATTTATACACAGGTTTATATCAGAAAAACAACAAAAAAGCAGCAAAATTAGTTGTAAATTGGCACTAACAATTATTTCCTATAAATAATATAATACGGATATGAACTTCGTTACAAGTTATTTTGATTAATTTTTTGATGTTGAGTTATTATTTATACCAAATTACTATTTCGAAATATAAATTTTGAATTATTGTAATTAGGCTCTAATTGACGTTGTGAGTAATATTTAGTTAGTTGAATAATTACTTGACCACTAGAATATATAAAAAAATTAGATTTCGGGAGGAGAAATTTATTCGATTATTAGAATTTAAATTACATTCCACTTTATACTCTGATTTTTTACAATAACATTGTAATTGTGTTATAGATACGCTGAGGGAGAGGTTATTGTGAGTGGGTTTCCTTTTTTTTTGAATTTCAGCGTTTTTGGATATTTTGTGAATGTAATTATTTCTGTGAGTGTATTGATATTTTATGAACATAAGCATATCTCATTATGTATACTAGTTTGAATGTGTATTGAGATTTATAAAAATCATCTAACATTAGCTTCTATTCTTTCTAATAGAGAAATGAGTACAACATATTTTCTTACGCTTTAAAAGCTATATTCTATCGATGTGAACAGGTTCTGCTACGTATTAATTCATATAATTGTTGATGATTGAAATGTGGTAGAAATACTTATGATTGAACTAAGAGATTATATTTTTCCTGTTTTATATTTACATGTGAGGATTATATGTATACATATATCGATATATTTATATATGCTTACAAACTTAAATTTCTTAAGAATCAAAAGTGTTGATAGATACAGTGTGTAATGACCAGGAGTTGATCCTTATTTGTAATTCTGTTATGAATATCTAATTTCGTATACTGAATATATTATAGTATGAGAATGTACTCGTTAATTGATCAGTTTTATTTATTTTTGGGATATTTGTATCATGAAAATAGGTGATACTGGCCAGTAAAGTTGTATGTGTATTATTTTTAGATATAATGTTAATATTTTTGTACTTCATACACGATTTGAAAAATTGATGGAGATTTTGATCTTAAGAGCAATTTATAGCCATTGCATTTTTCCTCTGTTTCTGATTTTTTTTACAGATTTCTGTTCTATTTATATTTCTAATTTATTAAGATTTTTTTATATACATGTTATGTTTTATTAAAATCTTATCTGTTTTTTATTCAATTATATATCAATAAAGAAAATTTATATGCTCTGATAAATTGGTATCATATGATATTTTGATAAAATCTGTATTCTATTTAATCTGAAGATTTTATGACTTACTTAACAGTCATTATATCTGTTTCTGATTTCCTCTGCTTCTGATATCCGAATTTAGCCTATATTTTATATTTTCGTATTCTAGCCAGGAGCCATAAGAGGGGAAGTACATGTGCTTTGAAAGCACATTCTGTTATCTATTCTGTAGAGTTACCGGTATATGTAAGAAGTAAGGGGCGAACGACGATCTGTATTCTGATCTTGATCTCTGATTACATCTTTATATGCTTATTTGATTTTTTTGACATTTCGGGATTATCATTCTGAAAATATAAAAAGCATGCAATTGATGTCCTGTATGATATTTTATAATTATATCTGGATTAGATTTTTGACTTGAAAGAATTTCTATTTTCTGATATTGTATTTTTGTTACCCGTTCTGTTTTTGAATACATACTAAATTCTAAATTATTTTATTTTATATCTGATACATGTTTTTACCAAAGAAACAAACTATATTTTTATATATATACTCATATTTGAAATAAGGGATTTGTTGTTGTAGGAAAATCTGAAAGCATATATTTTTTTTGTATGATTTGATCTATTTCTTATGTTATATATTCACTCACTAAATTTCTTCAAACTCACCCTACCACAGTTTTATAGTTGTTGCAGATTTTATGAGTTTTTGTGTGGAGCAGTGAAGCACCAGGTACTCAGTACAGTCACCTAGGCATTTTTCTGTATGGGTCCATCCATTCTGTGTACATGGGCCTGATGTCCAATGACATATTAATTGGATAACATATTATATATATATTCTGTTAATTAATATACATTGTACTATCGGGTATGGAGCCCTGAAGTATGATCATAAGTTTATTGATATTATTTGAGTCTGTTATATACGAATTCTGCATTTATTGATTTGCATTCTGGTATATCTGAGGCTTATGGGGATGGGATATCCCTATTCCCGTGCCGGACATGACCCTGAAACTCGGGGGTGTCACAATGATTTTGTTAACATAAGGTATATAGACTCTGTAAGTCTTTGATTGGTTGTTGTATCCTACGAAGATCCCAGTTTCTGTCTTTTTATCCAACTTGTCCTGTTTCACCTGAGGCACATAATAGAAACAAAGGCAACCAAATATTTTTAAGTTTAACAATAGAGGTTTATATCCAAACCAAGCCTCGAAAGGATTTTTTTCTTTGTAAAGCTTTGGTTAGAAATTTGTTCAGAAGAAATACTGCAGTGTTTGCAACTTTAGCCCAAAACTTTTTTGGTAACCCTTTCTCATGCAAAAAGCATCTTGTTATCTCCATTATAGTCCTATTCTTCTTCTCTACCACTCCATTATACTGTGGTGTGTAAGGTGCAATTAGTTGGTATTTTATGCCTGCTTCTTCACAGAAATTATTGAATTTTTTAGAGGTATATTCACTGTCATTGTCTATCCTTATAACCTGCATGATTGCACCACTTTGGTTTTATACTAAGGCCTTATACTTCCAAAATACATCAGCAACCTCAGATTTAAAATTTAAGAAATAAATCTAACAATATTTAGTATAATCATCTATAAAGGCAATGTAGTACTTACTACCCTTTAGATATGGTGTTCTCCGAAGTCCTCCAACATCAGTGTTTACAAGTTGCAACTTGTGTGATACTATCCATATAAATTTCTTTAGGAAAGGAAGCCTGGATTGTTTTCTATATTGATAGACTATGCATGTAGGAAGATTTTGCTCTAGGTCAGGTAGACTTACTGCAAGTTGATTCTTCTTCATGTAAAGTACTTTATTATGATGAAAGTGCCCCAATCTCTTATGTCATAATGTTGTGATGTTATTTTCCTGAGAAATAGTAACCTGCTCTTCCTCAAATTGATTTAAGGCAAAACTTTTGGCTCTCATCTTGATCTTGAACATATCTTTTTCATTTGCATCCTTGATCATACAGAACTTATCCTCAAATAACACTTTGAAACCTTTTCAAGCAGCTGCCCAACACTCAAGAGATTTTGATCAATATCAAGAACAAACAAAACATCAGGGATGAGTTTGAAACCTGAGAGACTTTCAATGGCGACAGTTCTTTTGCCCTTTACTGAGATATATTCCCTATTTCCAATTCTTACTTTGGAAATGGTGGTTTTTTTAAGCTCCTTAAAAAGTTCTTGATCATAAGTCATGTAATTTGTGCAACCACTATCTATGAGCCAGCTTTTAGATGTGTTCTTACTGGCAAAGTAAGTGGTAACAAACAACTGCTCTTCATGATATTGATTAGCAACTGCAGCCTTGATCTCTCCTTCTTACTGTGTTTTGCATACCCTCTCCATGTAGCCTAATTGACCACAATTATTGCACTTGACATCTGGCCTCCACCAGCACCTTTGTGGAGGATGATTTGTTTTTTTTGTAATGAGGGTATGGTGGATGTGCTTCTTTCTGATTCCTTTTGTTATTACTTAACCTGTTGTTCTTCTTGTTTTTCATTCTGTCTTTGTCAGAATAAATGTTCTGTGATTTGGCTTGAAATGCTCTCTCAATAGATCCTTTCTGTCTTATCATTTTCTTTTGTTCTATGGCTTGCAAAGTATTAACAAGTTCTGCCAAAGATACACTTGACAAATCTTTAAAATTATCCAAGGAAGAGATTATGGATTCATATTTTTCAGGCAGAGTTACTAAGATTTTCTAAATGATTCTTTCATTAAAAAATTCCTTACCATACAATCTCACTGATGAGTACATAAAAGTGTATGTGTATTAAGGTTTAAATTTATCATTTTTCACTTAAAATATGATTAACTCTCTCCATTTATGCATATTTCTAGTTTTTGATATAAAATTTACTTTGTTTGTAATTTCAGTTAATTTTGGTCTCTGCACAGTGTACGTAAAAAGAGCATAACTTTTTACAGAAGAGA